>JAZKJV010009463.1:0-51807 GCA_037367405.1 Ottelia alismoides | reverse complement strand
TTTCCGTTCTTGGAAAAACGGGAGGTGCCGTCCGGCATCAGCCCTTTGCCCTGCGTGAGACGAATTGCGGAGCACAAATTGGTTTTGCCCGATTTGCAAAACTTGCAGGTTCCGCACTCCGGAACATAAAGCGGAATCACCGTGTCTCCGGGCTTTAACGTGGTAACGCCCGAGCCCACTTCCATGACAACACCGGCCCCTTCATGGCCGAGGATAGCTGGAAACAAACCTTCGGGATCGCGTCCCGAAAGGGTGTAAGCGTCAGTGTGGCAGACGCCGCTGGCTGCAATTTTGACCAGCACTTCACCGGCCTTTGGTCCTTGGATATCGATTTCTTCCACTTCCAGTGGTTGTCCGGGTCCCCATGCAACGGCAGCTATCGTTTTCAATCAGTGCTCCTTTTACGCAAAATTGGAAGGTTCCTAGGTAGCACCGTTCGGCTGCCGCCGCAATCTACAGGCGCGCCACGATTTGCTTAATCTGACGGCTGTGGACGCCCATGTGCCGACCTATAAGCCAATGCCACTGGTGCGCGGTTAGGCGGCCAAACCACGGGTGACGGTGTGTGACTTTGCTCGTTCTATCTTGAACGCGGGTAAGCTTCTGTTGGACACGGGCTACCATCTCGTTGAACTTATCGACGGCTTCCGACGCAGCGATTGCTTGTTTCGGTTTGACCTTCGCAATATCCACCACGAGCGGGACTTGGTGACTCTGGCTTAATGCCACGGTCAGATCGGCCATAGCGTCGCTTACGATAATCACATGCTCGAGCGTCATCGCCACGGACCAATACCGCGAACTGTCCTCAAGTCCGGGTAGGCGCGGTACCAAAATACGCTTGGAAAGCTGTTCCACCGAAAGGCCCTGCACGTTTTTGCGGATGCTCTGAACTCGTGCTTCAAAGAAACGTTCGTGCTCCTCCCACGGAGCGCGGCGCATTTGCCGCGGCACCAGCAACCTGGCGAGCCAATTGTGCGGCCATGGAAGTCCAGCCCGGGTTTTCCTAGCTTGGGTACTTGAACGGATTCGCTTTGTGCCGTCATTGCCACACTCGCTCTACTTCATCTGACTCAAGATCAACCGATCCCACCAAGTCGAGGGCAACCAGCGCGATAGCAAGGTACCCAATTTCGCATCCGTACCGACGAGATAACGAATCTTGGGGCGTGCCGACAGCAACGCGTGCGACACCGCATCCGCCACTTTGGACGGTGGTATCGCCTTGGTCTTGGCTTCACCCAGAGCTTTTTGAATGGCCCGTTGCACGGGACCATAGAGAGACTCCAATCTGGGGTCCTGGCCGATTCGCTCCAGGGTGGCATCGTGAGATCGTTTCCAAATGGGAGTCGCAATCATGCCTGGCTCAATCACCGACACTCCAATACCAGATGCGTGCAATTCCAGTCTCAACGCATCGGAGATGGCTTCGACAGCGTACTTGGAAGCGCAATAGGCTCCCAGAAACGGGTAAGTGGTTCTGCCAGAAACAGAGCTGATGTTTACGATGCGGCCGCGCTGCCTTCTCAGAAGCGGAATGCAAGCACGCGTAACGGCAGCGAGTCCAATTACATTGACCTCAAATTGTTCACGTAGGTGATCGGACGACAACAACTCCAGGGGACCGGCTACGGCAATACCCGCATTATTGACGAGTCCGTACAGTCCCTGAGGCAATTGTTTTTCCAGGGCCGCCGCCGCGGCTTGGATGGAGCTGTCGGATGTGACGTCGAGTATTACGGGTTCGATTGCTTCCAGTTTCAAGGAGCGAATACGATCGGCATCCGCGGTCTTTCTAACACCGGCAAAAACTTGAAACCCCGACTTTTGGAGCAACAGTGCACAAGCTTCTCCGATTCCGGTGGAAGCTCCGGTAACCAGTACCGCTCTTTTGCTAATGTGTTGGCTGCCATCGTTTTTCATAGACGTATCCCGCACAAGAAGAAATTCAATGTGGACGAGTAGAATAGACGCGCCGGTTTTGGTTTGTCCACTAAGGGGGGAAATTACTTGGCTGTCTTGGGCGAGGGTTTCTTTGCTACCAGAAGCAGCGACGTGCCTAGCACCGGACGGGGTAAGAGCAATGTCTCCAGGTGGTGCCACAACACGAACAGGCGATTGACGAGTTTTGAGGGCGGGTGAAATCCGATACGCACTGTTTGGTTTTGATCGGGTTTTGTCAGGCGCAGCACCAATCGGCGTAACCACACGACGGGGATCAACGTCAGTCCCCAGTAACGTTGTTCGACAATCTGAACGCTTTGCCTTTCAAATTCCGCGGCCAAAGTTGTCTTGTTGTACCGCCTGTAGTGCCCCACAAGCTTATCGTAATGGCTATAGAGCGATTGCAGAGCTGGAACATTCACAAATAGGTAGCCGCCTGGTTTCAAGTGCTTGAGCGCGCTAGCGATAAAGTCATGAGTGGAATCGATGTGTTCGATCACATCCATTAGGAACACAGCATCGTACGCCCCCAGGTACTCTTTTTTGGGTTCCTGGATGTTGTAGTACAAAGCGCGCCCTCGGCCCGGGGGAATGAGTTCCAGCGCTCGTCGATTTAGATCCGCGCAGTCGACGGTCCATTGGCTCATGGATTCTACTTGCCGACTAAAGACTCCGTTGCCGCCGCCAATGTCGAGAACTTTCCACGGTGCCTCAAGCGGAATCTCCAGCTTGCGCAACTGCTTTAGGAAGGCAGTTAGCCGCCAACGCATCCAAAAGTGATCCGCCCCGGCCTCGTCGTACCATTCCTCGGCGAAATCGGAATGTTTTACCGTGGTCAGAAACTCAATGGGTCGTGATGTCACCGATTTCATGCGGCTTGTCGTCGTCGTTGTGAAGTTGCTTGGCTGATTTCTTCCATCACGATGAAGGAAGGGCGTTGCTTGATTTCCAGGTACATGCGGCCAATGTAGCCGGAAATGATGTACAGAGAAAAAAGAGTGGCGAATCCCACTGATGCCGTCAGCGTGAAGCCCACTAGGAACCACGCCGGAATAAAGAAGACATTCGGCATGAAAAAAGCAACCGCGCAGAAACTGACGAGGGTAATCAACAGGGCCGCGAACAAGAAGGTTCCGAGTTGGATGATTTGCAAGGGACGAATGCTGGAAGACGCTATGCCGTCGGTGGCTAGCTTGTAGAGGGCCTTGAACGAGTACTTTGATTCTCCGGCGTGACGTGAGTCTCGCTCGTAGGGAAATCCGACTTGCCGAAATCCTACCCACGAGCGTAATCCTCGTGGAAACCGTAACTTCTCCGGCAACTTGCATAAGGTCTGAACCACTTTGCGGTCCATTAGGCAAAAATCGCCGCTATCCATGGCGATATCGATCTCCGAAAGCATCGACAACAGCCGGTAGAACGCCCAGTAGCAACCGACTTTAAATAAATTCTCCTTACGCTTTCGTCGCTGCGCATATACGACGTCGAAACCTTCGCGCCACTTAGCCAGCATGCCCAGGATGACTTCCGGTGGATCTTGCAAATCGGCATCAATAATCGCCGAGGCGTCGGCGTCGCTGTAGTTCAATCCCGCCGTGACCGCATTCTGGTGTCCAAAGTTTCTGGAAAGCCGCAGCAGCACGGCGTTCGCCCCGCCTTCGATAAATGCTTTTACTTGCGAGGCACTGTCATCCCGACTTCCATCATCGACAAAAATAAACCGCACCGAGCTTAAGCCATGCTTCTTTTGTGCTTCGCTGCTGAAGCAGCTTTTTAAGCGATCAAAAAGAAGAGGTAAGACCTCGGTTTCATTAAAGACGGGAATAACGACATCCAGCGTCGCGATATTATGGGATTGCATAAGGGTTGAGGCGAAAAAAGGGAGAAAGGCAAGGGACTCTCTATATGATAGAGCGCCCGCGAAGTGATTTCCATACCGCCCGGAAACTCGTCTCAAATTACAGGCTTATCTCGTCGATAGCCGCGCCGCTGCAATTAAACGCAACGCAATCATTCCGCCGGCCCATCCACCCGCTATCCAGCCCATGAATTCTAGGAAGTCTCCTGCGCCACCAGATAGCACCAAAGCCATGAACGACACGGCAACCAATGCCGAGATATTGCGCACGCCATGCTTTGTGGCGATTCTGAGTTCGTCTCTTGAGAGCAATGCTGAAATCAAAAAGCCGCTCGTCGTGAAGAGAATCGCGGCGCATCCCGCGGCACAACCGACTGGGCCAAACTCCATGAATAAGTGCCCAAACCCGTGGCTTACAAAAGGCCCCACTCCCAATTGCGGACAAAAGGAGACAACGGCGAGGGTTGCAAAGGCATGGATTAGGATCAGCTTGGTGGCGAGTTTTCCAATAGGCGGGCACAAATCGGCGCGCACCTTATTCAAAATCGATTGGCTGGCCTCTGCAGAGGGAACGATGGGTTCGGCTTCGGTAAATTGCTTGAACTCCTGCAGCCAATCATCATTTTTATTCTTACTCATCGTGCTTCCCCTCGACTCCTAAGTACTGCTTGAGAGTTTTCACCGTTCGACTCACTCGTTTGCGCAAATTCACGGCAGACACTCCATGCACGCGGGCCATGTCATCGAAACTCATGCCGCTGCTGTATCTTTGTTCCAAAAGCAAACGCTGTGCGGGTGGCACGACCGCAAGCAACGTCTCCAGTGTGGCGTGCGATGGTTCCTCGTGCGGTTCGGTTCTTGCTCTTTCCGCCAGGGCTATCAGCTTTGGTTCCTCTACGGGAACGGCGCACTTTTTTCGGCTGGAATCTGTGCAAAGGTTTCTTGCAATGGAGAATAACCACGGCAGAAAAGCGTGATCGGCTTTGAACTGATGCCGATACTGGTGAACTTTTAGAAAGGTCTGCTGAAGGGCATCTTCGGCTTCGGTCAGTGAGCGAGTGCGGGTTTTTAGGTAACCCAATAACTTGGGCGCATGGCGCTCATACAGTATTTCAAACGCTTGCACGCTTCCTTCGGCGTAGAGCTTCATCAGCGTGCTGTCGTCGGTACCCGGGCCCCGGGAAATATTCGTCTGTGTGTCGCTGTCGCCCATTCCAACCCTGCAGTCCACTTCTACCACTACGAATGGATGAGAGTAAAAGTGACTTCGGCTATGAATTTTTTATAGCACTGTGAAAATCGTTCAGACGCGTGCGGATGAGAGGCTCGAGAACTTTTCCGTGTTGCTTCCACAGACCCGACAGCTGGTTTACCTTTTGCTCGTAGTGGGAAGGGGCGACTTTTTGAGCCTGCCGTTGCACTTGCAGCGCTTCCATTGCGGCCGTCAGAAAAGCATGCAAGGCACGACTGTATCGGCCACGGTAAAAAAGGCGTTGTGGTACTGCTCCAGCGCGAACCCAAGTGAACCGATGTAAGCCGCCATGGCGTCTTGTTGGTACTTGGGCGCCACTTTGGCGGGATCCAGCAAGTAGCCCACGTCGAACAGGTTCACGAGTTTATCCGCTACGGCTACGGCTGCAATCCGGCGCGGATCCTCGGAAGTGGTTTTCACCCACTCGCAGATCTGATGAACCAGGCAAGCTTTGTTAAGCAACTTGGCTGTGGCTTTATCCGAGATTCCAACCAGCTTGGCGTAATCTAAGCCAGGTTCCGTTAAGACCACCGATGCAAAAGCCACTTCCGCGGCGCTGGCGCGATCGACGGTGTGTGCTTGCAGACGGTCGCGCAACGCTTTCGAAGTCTGAACATGGACGCCTGGGCCTTCTTCCAATGCGTCGTGTACCAGAGCGCATGCTTTGGCCACTTCGATGTGAGAGCCTTCCCACTGGCCTACAAACCACTCTTGAATCAGCAGAGCCACACGCACCGGGTGATCGGCATAGGGAGTGCCGTCTTTTCGGTTGGTTTTGCCCACGCTCTCTACGTTCAAGGTTTGGGCCGTGGCAACAAGGGGGTGGTTGCCCAAAGCTGCATAGTGCCGGTGGGGGGAATGGACCCCCTGAATCTCAGCAATGGAGATGGAAGGAATTTGCTTTAAAAATTCGATGATTTCCCATGAGTTACTAAGAGCCAAGCTTCCCCCTTCGACTCTATTCTAGCAGGTGTGTTAAGAACCCTCGCATGGCGCAGAACGAGCAACTTTCCGAGCTGGATATCCAGCAACTGGGACCTAAGGGCGACGGGGTGGCTTTTGGTACCCGAGAGCGGGTTTTCGTCGAGCGTACCTTGGTGGGAGACCGCGTTCAGGCGAAATTGCGGCGAGATCGTCAAGGGATTGTCCGAGGCGAAGTGCTGCAGATCCTGGTACCTTCGGCCCATCGTGCAAAACCCAGCTGCGCGCATTACGACAGTTGTGGCAACTGCACATTGCAGCACATGCAAGAGCAAGCCTACCGCTCCTGGAAACTTGAAGTCGTGCGAGAAGCGCTGAAGAAGCAGCGTTTGAACCCTGTCCGTTGGCTGCCCCCTGTTTTTGTGGCGTCGGGAAAACGCCGGCGCGCCACTTTCAGCGCGGTTCGGGACGGCGAAAAAGTACTGCTGGGCTACTACCGCCGCCGCTCGCGACAAATCGTCGATATTCGGGAATGTCTGGTATCCGATCCAAAAATCCTCTCACTCAAAGCTGCGTTGCTGCCTTTGCTACCGTCGTTGCTCGTCGAGAACCACCCTTTGGATATTTTCGTGCAGCTGGTGGATAGGGGAATCGACTTGGTTTTCACGGGTCCAGTGCCACACAAGAGGCCCGAGCAGATAAAGGCGGAGTTAACGTCTTTTGCGGCTGCTCACGGCGTGACCCGCATTGGGTGGCGGAGAGTGGAACGTGAGGCCTCCGAGCAGCTGGTCTACCGGGGACCTGTGATGGCCCAATTTGGAATGCTGCAAGTGGCGTTGCCGGCCGCGAGTTTTCTGCAGCCCACCTTGGACGGCCAGCGGGCTTTAACCCAAGCGGTGCTTTGCGCGCTTCCTTTTCAAGTGGATTCCAGTTCCCGTTTGGCGGATCTGTTCTCCGGTTGCGGTACTTTTTCTGGGCCGATGCTCGAGCGCGGATCGGTGGACGCCTACGAGTCGTTGCCTCAGCCAGTGACAGCCCTCTCGCGCGCTTCCAATGGATTTCCCCTGCGAGTGTTTAGACGGGATTTGTTTTCTAACCCCTTAAAGCCTCAGGAGCTCAACCGGTACGATGCCGTTGTTTTTGATCCTCCCCGGGCGGGCTGCCCCGAGCAAGCTACCCAAATGGCTCGGGCAAAAACGCGAACGCTTGTTGGCGTGTCGTGTAATCCCGCAACTTTCGCGCGCGATGCGCGGTTAATTTGCGACGGCGGTTACCGCCTGCAATCCGTGCAAGTCGTGGATCAGTTCTTGTGGTCGCACCACGTGGAAGTGGTGGGCGTCTTCACCAAATAGAGTGAATTAAAACGTTTTCTTTTTGTATCGGTACAGCACATCGCCCAGTTGGTGGGGAATGCTTTTGCCCCGAAGCTCGAGCTCTTTTTTGACTTCGTTCCATTCGGCTTCGATGCGGTCCATCTTGTAGAGAAGCTGTTTCGCTTGGCGCTCCAGCTTGCGTAAATCAGCGAGTTTTTTAGAGACTTCCGCGTCCATAAGTATTTTATAGTTTCGATTCCGCCTTGAAGTCCAATTTCTTTAACCTCTCTGTTCACCCAAAGCGAATAGTGCTAGGGTGCGGGCCGCCGTGGAATTTCCCATACATGTTCGCACGCTTACGGGTCTCGAATCCATTCTGGCCCAGGAGCTAATCGACTTAGGTGCCCAACAAGTCGAGAAGAAAAGCCGCTTGGTAACGTGTGTCGGCGGGTTGGAACTTTTGTATAAGGCCAACTTATGGTGTCGCACGGCCATTCGCGTTTTGCGGCCCATTGCCAGCTTTTACGCGGCTGATGAGAAATCACTCTACGACGGCGTAAAGAAAATTGATTGGAAACCCTGGCTTTTGCCCGATGGCCGGCTGGCCGTCGACGCCCACGTGTATTCGTCTTTCACCACACACTCACTGTTTTTGGCGCAACTGACCAAAGATGCCGTTGTCGACCAATTCCGCGAAGCTTCGGGCACTCGCCCCAGCGTGGATTTAGAGAATCCTGATTTGAGAATCGTTTTGGCGGTACACGAGAACAAAGCACAGGTCTTCGTCGATGCCTCTGGTGAATCGCTGCACCGCCGTGGCTACCGCCGCCGGGCTGGGGAAGCACCTATCAACGAGGCGCTGGCGGCGGGTATCATCCGGCTGTCAGGCTGGGAACCTGGCCGTACGCTTCTGGACCCTATGTGCGGCTCGGGGACGTTGTTGATTGAGGCGGGCCTGATCACGCGCAATATCGCCCCAGGTCTGTTGCGCCGCCGTTTTGGATTTCAAAACTGGTTGGATTACGACCGTGTGTTGCATGAGCGGTTGGTGAGCGACGCCAAAGCGGCAGTCCGGCCGCAAGCTGCTTGCGAACTGGTCGGGATTGAATTGGATCCGGCGGTTGCCGAAATTGCGCGGGAAAACGTGGAGCGCGCGGGGCTCACTGGGCTTATCCAAATCCAGACGGGTGATTTTTTCCAGTGGGAAGCCGTGCCCCAAAGCGCGGGCGTGGTGGTCATGAATCCGCCGTATGATGAACGTTTGCCGGTGGATAATGTCGCCGAGCTTTACGAGCGTATCGGCGATAGATTGAAACAGCGGTATGGTGGTTGGACCGCGTATCTGTTGTCGGGAAACTTGGAAGCCACGCAGTACATCGGGCTCAAAAGTTCCAAACGCACGGTGCTGTTTAATGGCTCTATTGAATGCCGGTTGCTGGAATTGCACATCCGCCCTGGCGGTTTGAGTGAAGAGGCCTTGCAGCAGCGTGAAAAAGCGCGCGCACCCGAAGAGAACGCGAAGTGGAAAACCAAAGCGGATACTTTAGGCAATAGGCTGCGCAAGAACTTCAAGCACTTATCCAAATGGGCCCGCCGCGAGAACATCCATTGCTGGCGCGTGTACGATTGGGACATTCCCGAGCTTCCGTTCTTCATCGACGTTTACGAAGATCGCATGCACTTTGCTGAAGTCGTGCGCAACTACGACCATTCGCCGATAGAGCACAGCCGCTACATGCAATACATGGTGAGAACGGCGGCTCAAGTGCTGGGTATCGCGCCAGAGAAAGTCTATTTCAAAAAGCGCAAACCGCAGAAGAGCGGTGGCTTTCAGTACACTCCGCACGATGAAACCGGAGAATTCATCGAAGTGCGTGAGGGCGGACACAAGTTCCTTGTGAATCTAGCGGACTACCTGGATGTGGGGCTTTTCCTCGATCACCGAAAGACGCGGGCTATGGTTGAAGAGCTGGCCCGGGGTCGGGATTTTCTGAATCTCTTTGCTTATACGGGTTCTTTCACGGTGTATGCGGCGGCGGGCGGCGCTAAGTCGACAACTACGGTGGATACTTCGCGCACGTATTTGGATTGGGCCTTGCAGAATCTGGAACTGAACCAGCTTGCGAGCCCTGATCACCGGCTGGTTCGGTCGGATTCTTTTGAGTTTCTGGAGCGCAATAAAAATTTTTACGATCTAGTCGTGGTCGATCCGCCGACACGATCGGTGAACCGTTCCTCGGGCCGGGTATTTGACGTGCAGCCCGACCACGTTCGGTTGTTGCTCTTGGTGCTCGATAAAGTGCGTCCGGGAGGAAAAGTATTCTTCTCCACCAACTACCGCACTTTTCAGTTGGACGAAGACCAGCTCAAAGCTAACCGAAATATCGACGTAAAAGAGATTACCTCGCAAACCATTCCGCCGGACTTCGAGCGAAAGCCCTCTCATCGGTGCTGGCTGATAGAAAAAAAGCCCGCTTAAGGTTTAACGGTGCTTACGTAGTTGACCATGTCGCTCAGAGTGGCAAACGCCGCCTGCTGCTGTTCGGTCAGCGGCCGCGGAACAACCGAGCGAAGCGAATTCAAAGTCGAATGCATTTTTTGGTTGAGGTCTTGGAAAAGGGCCTGCTGATCGGCAACCAGCGCTTGCATTTGCTCAGGCGGCATTGCCGTAAACGGGGAACCGCCGAATCGTTGCGAGCGCAACAAGTGAGCAAAATTGATCTCTCCCGTTTCAGTCAGCGCATCCTCAAAATCGTCTTTCATCTGATAGCTGACACCGAGGTCTCGTCCCAAAGAAGTCCACAACTCGACCACTTCGCGCGGCTCTTCGAAGTGTAGAGCCTGCATGGAAAGCGAGAGGCCAAACAAGTGGCCCGTTTTTCCAAGTGCCACACTCATGTACTCGCGTTGGCTATAGGTGCCGACGTAGTCGGCTCGGCCCTTCAGCTCGTCTTGAAGAATTTCGCCGTCACCCATTTCCATCAGGACGTCCGCCAGCCGGTCCATGGTGCGCTGGTTGGTCACATGCGGCCCTCGCCGGAAAACGTATGCCTGAAGCCAGGGTCCGGTGATAAGCCCAGCAACCATACCCTCGGCGAGATAGAGCGGGATCTGCCCGCGGCGTGTTTTGGCGTCGTCGATGATGTCGTCCAGTGACAGCGAGCCTAAGTGGATTAACTCCACTAAGCCGGCTAGATTCTGCACCTGCCAAGGTTTGCGGCCGTGAGCCAAAGCGGAAAGGTACACCATCAAAGGGCGCAGGCGTTTTCCTCCTCGGAAGTATTTATCCAAGTATCCCGGCACCTTGCTCGGGGTGGATACCTGAGGCGTATAGATCCTGTCGTCTGCCAAGCTTGGCAAAACCAGTGACGGCAATGCGAAGGGGATTCCGCCGACCAACTCGCGGCAGGATGTTCCCCACGCCAAGTTTGGAGCGAGTGTTGCCGCGCAAAGGGCTAGGGCGGTCCAGCACCGCAGGCGGACTGCCAATGGGTAGACTCGGGATACACGACTGACTTGGTAAATGGGGGATTGGGTATTCATGAAATCGCGGCGAACCTACCGCAGAACCCGCCTCAGCTCAAGTTCAGGCTGCAAGGCATTTAAGGCCAGAGCAGATTGGGGGAGATTAGCCTTCGCCCATCGCGGCGAGCAGCGTCGCAAGGCTCTTCCGGTAATCGGCCAGAGCTTCGATTTCGCGCACTGCTGCGTCGGCTGTGGCTTGTTCGCGTAAGTTCACGAACAATTGGTTGCTGTCACCGTGTTGAAAGCGCGCCCGTTCGCCTTGCTCCAGTTTTCTAGCAAGCTTCGTTTCCTCGCGCGTCACTTCCACTCTTAGCCGAGCGGCTTCCAAAGCGGATTGAGCATCGTTCACTTCGGCTGCGATCCGGTCGCGGACAAAGCGTTCCTGAAACTCCAGGCGCACGGCCGTGGCCGCTGCGGCATCTTCCCGGCCGCCCGCCACGTTGGCTTGCAGAGGCACTTCGAGGAGCACTCCCGCTTCCATCTGAGTCAGGTTTCGAGTGGGATCGCCTTGTTGCAGACTGCGCGTGAATTGGACTTGGGCGTCAATGCGCGGACCGGCTTGGTTTGAGGCGAGCCTTCGCTCCACCTCATTTTGTTCCCGTAAAGCCGAAAAACGAGATAGGTCGGGTCGCCTTTTGACAGCATCTTCAATCGACGCCCGCGGCTCCTCTGCTGTGTTGGGTTCAGGCAAAGCATGAGGAAGCTTATCCGCATTCGGCAAGATTGGGTTACCGGCTTCATCGCGCAAGAATAGGGACAGCTCAATAGACGTTTGTTGGAGGGAACGTTCCGCAGCAATCAGTTGGGATCGGCGCTGCAGAATAGCGCGCTCGTTGTCTCGGCGTTCGAAGTCGGGCAAGTCTCCGTGCTTAACTCTTTCTGCAAGGCCCTTGTCGCGCTCTTCAGCGATACTCAGCAGCGAACGAAAAATCTCCACACGTTTACCCGCGGCCACCCAGTCCCAGTAGCGGTGGGTTGCTCCTCGTACCGCCTCAATTCTTTGTTGGGTGACCTGGAATTCAGCCAGTTGAACCCCCAGCTCGGCGCGCTCGATGTTTGCTCGTCGGCGATCGGTTGGGCCGTCGCGCCAAAGGGGAACGTTTAGCCCCGCGCGGACTTCTCCTCCCGGATTGGTTTCAAGTTTACCGTCGTACAGCGCGAATCGCCCCGTACCTAATCTGTAGCCCGCAAATACAGAGGTACCCCACAACGTGGTGGGCTGTTCCAAAATAGAATCGATGCGCTCGTTCTGGTAGTAGCCCATGGGAGCCGTGATCGCCCGAGTGCGCCACTGAATGTCGAAGGCCCCTTCCGAGGCGCGGACCTCTCCGCGGGCAGCTTCGGTGTCCTTCTTGGCGCCTTCCAAAAGAGGGTAGCGATCCCGCACTGACTTAAGCAAGTCCTCCAGTTTCAACGCCGAATCAGCCCGTACAGGCGACGTCATCGAAAGCAGTACAAGGCAGCTGATTGTAAAAAACTGCGCGACCATCGCGTCCTCATTTACCTTCCACGGGTTTGGCAGGAGCCTTGGCAACATCGGGGAGATTCGGAGGAAATCCGTTAAACTTACGCCATAGCTCGTAGCCAAGGGACACTTCGCTCAGAAGTACCCACCCCATCGCGCGTACACCTTGCCGCAAGAAATCATGGTTAGGCCACTGTTCTGCCGAGGGGGTGATCACGACTCGAAATTTGCCGTGTCCGTTATCACTTGCGTCGATGAGCGCCACGCTCCCGCCGTAGGTTCCGACCGCAGCTCCGGGCCACCCACTAAACTGCAATGCTGGCCAGCCTTCAAATTGCAATCGCACGTGAGCCCCTTCGCGAATGAGGGGCATGTCGTTGCCGTCGATCCAAATTTCGACAGCTCGAGAAGACGTATCTGGAACAAGCACCGCAAGCATTTGTCCCGCTTTAACGATTTGGGCGCCTTGCCCGGCAATAACTCTCAAAATTGTTCCCGCAACCGGAGCGCGCACCGACTGGGTCATCTGACGAGCCAAACGCACGTCGATGCGGGCAAGTTCCGCCGAAGAATTGGCTTCATCCACGAGATACCGCGTATAGTCCAAATTGGCCTGCTCGATACTTCTTTGAGCGCTGAGCCCCTTTTCAAAAAGAATTTTTTGGCGATCCAAATTGATCCTCGCCGTTTTTACCGCCGCTTCCGCTGCCATTACCCGCTTGGCAAGGGCTTCGCGCTCCGCACGGAGGCGGTTAATAATTTCCGGATCGTTGTCCGTCAGGTCGACGATAGGATCGCCCGCCTGCACTTTGGTTCCCTCGAAAACGTGCCAGCGCTGAATACGCCCTTCGATGGGAGCACTGATTTCCTGCTGGCGGTCGTTCGGTGCGTAAGCAATCACGCGGCCGGTGCCCGTAGCAGTTTGCTGCCACGGCAGAAATGCCAACGAGAACGCGAGCAGAACAAACGAGGTGATGAAGAACCGATAAAAGAACCGGTAATTACGGCTCGGCAAAACGCTTTTAAGAGATTGCGGTTTCTGACCAAGCTTGTGGATATGAAATTTTCCCGGGCGGAAGGGCATTACGCAATCCTCCGTTCACGGACGTCATCCATATTGATCACTTTGGAGAAAGCCTTGGCTAGAGTGGCGCTATGGGTAGTGAGGATCAGCGTCCACGAAGCGTTCGGGTCCAAAAGCACCTTGAGTGTCGCTTCGCGGCTGGTCTCATCCAACTCATCCAGCGCCTCATCCACAAGCATCACCCGCGGCGAGCCCGCAATCGCCCTTGCGAGAACAAGCGCGTGCGATTGCGCCACAGAAAGCGGACCACCGTCCGGTCCAAGTTTGGTCCAGATGCCATCGGGCAACTGCAGCACTTCATCCAGAAGTCCGACCATACCCAGAACTTCGCGGACTCGCTCAGTGGAGACGTGTTGGCGGCCTGCACGTACGTTTTCATGGATGGTGTCGATTAATATTTCCGCACCACGTACTAAAGCCACTTGCTCACGTAGAGACTCCGGCGAGATATCGCGGTAATCGATGTCATCAAAAAGCAGCGTGCCTGCGTCCGGATTTTTTACCGCATATAACAAATCAATGAGCGTGGATTTCCCCGAGGCATTGCTTCCCAATATGGCTAGGCGAATGCCGGCGGGAATACGGAAAGTCAGATCCTGGAAGATTTTCCCGTTCTCGTTGTATTGATAAGCAATGTTTCGCAACTCCAAAGAAGCGGGTCCTGTTTTCTGAGGCAGGGATTCGCCTTGAGTGCGCTCCAAGGGGAGTGAAAGCAGCACGTCCACTTTGTCTAAAGCGGCGATGAGGTCGTAGTACGCTTCCAGGTGCTTTTGAAACTTTGCCAGCGAACCCAGTGCAGTCGTAACAACAATTTCGGCCGCCACAAGTTGCCCCAACGAAAGTTGCTGGTTTACGACGAGCCAAGCCCCGATACCAAGCAGCGCCGAGCTAGCAACGGCTTGCAATGTTAGCGCGCCAATCACCTGGCGGAGAAGCACCCGAAAGTGCCGGTCGCGTGCCTCGAGATATCCTCCTACTAATTCATCCGCCTTTTCGAGCGCCATCTGACGAGCGTCTTTGGAACGGAACAAGAGTGGGCGCGCGGCTAAATCTTCCAGCCATGCGGCAACGCGGTACTTTTGAACGGACTCTTCAATCGCTGTGCCCACGGCTCCCCGTCCCAAAGTAAAGAGTACGATAGCGATCCCCGCCACCAGCAATAGCGCGAATGCGAGCAAGAACCAGTGGTAGAAAGCGAGAAGGATCAAACCCAGCACGATTTGTAGCGCTAGAGCAAAGCCTTCCAGTAACAGATTGGCAGTGCTTTTCTGAACGGTAAGAACGTCAAAGAAACGGTTAACAAGCTCGGGAAACCGCCCCGTGAGTTTTCCACTCAGACTTAGTCGAGGCAGTCGGTACGACAATTCCAGCGCCACTTGGCTAAAGAACCGTCGTTGGAAAAGCTCGATAATGCGCACCTGGATGGTTCGCAATACCGCCGCTGTGCACAGACCTACGAAAACCGCGAGAACCAAAAAAACAACCGGTTGGTTCAAAGTTCCGAAGGTCACAGTGTTGACCAGAGTTTGCACTCCGATCGGGACAGCTAGTGATAGTAGCCCGACGCCGATACCGTAGGTGAGAATAACGGCAATCTCATTGCGCTCCGCTTGGAGCAAAGCCGCCAGCAATCGTGTAGGCGATACATGGTGGTTGTGACCCACGGCGTGTCCTTGGGTTGGGGCTGATGGAGTACTACTTTTCATAATCTTTATCGGGTGTTGGCTCGACAAACCCAAGGGATTTAGTCGATGCGACGCGTTTTATCTCTCCAGTCCTCCTTGTTGTCCGCAAGCTTGAGCGACGGCGCCTCGGCGGCATTCAAAATAAACTCCCAATGCAGCCGGGCAAAGCCGTCCTCATCGACCATTCCCTTGGGAACATTGGGAATTTGACGGACTTTGTAGAACGCGGTGGTGGCCGCGGCATCGATGTGCTCGAAACCGCTGCTCTTCGACGTGCGCACTTGCTGAACAACGCCGTCGCTATCCAAGTAAGCAACCACTCGCGTCACAAGTTGCTGCCCATCGACCAGTTTCTTCTGTACCGCGAGCTTGGAAGCCCGGCGTTGAACCTCGGGTTTCCAGTGGATGCGCAGCTGATTTTTGGCGCGCTCATAGTACGCATAGTAGCGGTGTTGCCGCGTGTTCAAAGCGGTGCGTTCACCGACGGGAATGCCTTCCAGTTGGTCATCGGTGGCCGCCGTGCGGTGCTTCCATGAATTGCCTAGCGTTAAATTTTTCATGGTTAGTTCTTCCGCAGGGCGGCCGCCGAAGTCATCCTGAGCGGGAGTGGTGCGCTGAGACTCATTGGAGGCCATTGAGCCATTCGCATCCATTCCGCGTCCTTGGGAAAAATTGTCCACTTTAGCCGCGCGAGTCTGTTTATCGACGGTGTGATCGCGCTTACCCAGAAAGCGAGTGTCCGTGGGCACCGAGACGCCAGCGGCTTCGGATTCAGCAAACTGTTTGTCCAACTCCGAAGGCGTCGGGCGCGGTTCTTCCACCGGGGCGAGTTCCACAAGCAAAGCATCCTCCAGATTGTCACCGGAGATCTGCTCGCTTTGGTCCGCCAGGAAGGGGAACGCGGCGCGCAGGCTAGAAAAAATGAGTGCGGCGTGTAGAGCCAGCGAGACGACCAGTGCTAACGTAAGGCTGTATTTCTTCATGTTCGTTCTCAAAATCATTTCCTCAGGCTCAACAGTAGCCAACAATGATGTTTCGATAAAATGGATAAAAGTTATTCATTCTATCGATTAAAACGAACTAAAGCCTTTTCTGACGCGGTGCTACATGGATTCGAGGTGGAAGTGTTTCATTATCTTTGCAGCGATCGGATTCTCAATTTTTCGCGCCGCTGAAACCAGCCAGAATTCTTCCTTAACTTCCGGAAGAACTCCGATCTTTATCAACTTTTTTTCCGCAACCAGATCCTGGGTCGTGAATTCTGGTAAGGGAATGAGGCCTTGCCCTTCAATTCCCAACAGTTTTTGTAAGCTGGTATCTTGTGTTTCCGCAATTGGGATTACTCTCATTTTATTGACTGCGAAATAGTGATCCAAGTCGTGGCGCAGCTTGCTGTGAGCGGTTGGCAATACAAACGGCTGGCCCTCAAGCGATCGGGGAAAACCTTTCTTTAGGTGCGTAAAGGCTTTGGAACCAAAAACGGATACAGGGGCTTTGATGATGGATCGGGAGTACGCTTTTCCTACGTCTGATATGGCCGGAGGGTAGTTCGATATGATGAGGTCAATCTGGTGCGCGAACAGCTCCCTAAAAAGTTCGTCCCCACGTCCCTCCAACAAGGTCACTGAACAGTTCCCGTATCCAAGCGCCGACTGCATGATCTGTAGCAGAAGCCTTTTGGGCACACTGTCCAGAGCGCCCAGCGTCACGTTGATACGGCCCGTGAACGACTGGTCGTCCAGCACCTGCACCAATTCATCTCCCGTGCGAAAAATGGTATCCGCGTAATCTAGGGCCACTTTGCCGGCTTCCGTAAGGACGAGCGATCTCTTGCGGCGGTCAAAAAGCAGGTGGCCCAACGATTCTTCCAATTGCCGCAACTGGGTGCTTAAGGTGGGTTGACCCAGACGCAGTTTCTCGGCCGCTTTAGCGATTCCCCCCTCGTGAGCGATAGTGCGGAAATAGAACAAATGGTGGTAATTGAGCCACTTCATAAATCTAGTCCTAATCAGTAACTTTGTTTAAATCAAACTATTAGTGTGAATTTATCCATTTTTATAAAGCGGCGCTCCGTCCGTAGGATTGAGGACATGTTTCGCATCGTCTTCAAGAACTTGGAAAAATCTGAACTCATTAAAGATGTCGTTTCGATGAGACTGGAGCAAGCGCTCGAAAAGTTTCCTAAGAGCCGCCCACGCTCTGTATCGGTGACGTTGGAAATGCAGAACTCACCGACTCAGAAAGGGCCCGAAGCTTTCAAAGTAAAACTTGAAATCGTTGGTGGCAAATACCACGGAGTCATTCTCGAAAAATCTTCGTCGGATGTTTACGTGGCAATCGCCGCGGTGGTGGACAGCCTTTTGGAGCGTCTCAACCGCCATTCCGATCGGGTGCGGACGAAAGCGCTTAAGGAACGGCGGCGGTCAGCTTCACAGCGGCGTACGGCATCAGTGAGTACACAACGGGGATAAGAGATGGAATTTCTTTATTACTTAAGTCCGGTTTTGGTTTTTGGAGTTCCTCTGCTGGTAGGACTGGCCGGCTTAGCTGGAATGGATGGTTCACCTCGGCGCATGCGCCAGGTGTCGCTCTGGGGAGCGGCCACAGCATTTGGCGCAGCCCTATTCTTGGCGGCAAGTAACTGGGTGAAAGGCTCCTTCGACGAGGTTTTCGCTATCGTTGGTAACCCGCAGAGCTTTCATTTCACTTTAGGCGTTTGGGTGGATGCGCTTTCCACCGTCATGGTGCTGCTAATCACTTCGATAGGTTTGGTGGTACAGCGCTACTCCATTCGGTATTTGGATGGAGATGAACAGCAGGGGCGATTTTTCTCCTGGCTATCCATCGTACTTGGCTCGGTGTCCCTGTTTGTGATGAGCCGCAACTTGCTGGCGCTGACGCTTGCTTGGTTTGTAGTCAGCTTTGCGATCCACCGATTGCTTCTGTATTTCCCACAGCGAGAAGCTGCCCAAAAAGCGGCATGGCGCAAATTTATCGTCTCTCGATTGGGAGATTCCATGCTGATTGTGGCGCTTGCGATTACCTACTACTACTTCGGCACGTTTGAGATGCAGAAGTTGTTTGAACTGGCAGCACAATCGGAGCAGGGGCCTTTTCTGTCTGTGTTGGGGTTCACCATTACTCCGATGGCACTCGTGGGCGCTCTGTACGTGATCGGGGCGATGACCAAATCCGCGCAGTTTCCGTTTCACATCTGGCTGCCGGATACAATGGAAGCCCCCACTCCGGTGTCCGCACTGATGCACGCCGGAATTATTAACGCCGGCGGGTTTCTGATTGTTCGATTGAGTCCCATTGTTTCGCACGCAAGTCTCGCGTTGCACGTCCTGCTGATTGTCGGCGCATTCACAGCACTGTTTGCAGGTCTGATCCTTCTTGTACAAAGCGACATCAAGCGTTCTCTTGCTTATTCCACGATCAGCCAAATGGGTTACATGATGATGCAGTGTGGAGTGGGCGCGTATGCCGCGGGAGTGCTGCACTTGGTAATGCCATGGCTACTACAAAGCGTATGCGTTTCTCACGGCGGGCAGCTCTATTTCCCCGCACCACTTCTCGCTCGAAAAAAATCAGAACCGCGGGCCCGTGGGTTACGTGGTCGCCGGTGTGGTGTCATTGGCACTATTGGTTCTTTGCGTGCAGTTGCTGGGCATTTCGATGGCGGACAAGCCTGGAGCGGTGCTGCTGTCGGTTTTTCTCTGGGGATCCGCGACACACGCTTTAGCTAATGCGTACCAGTCCAAAGTCACTTTCTCGACACGGTGATCACGACGGGTGCTGCGTTTGCGGGGATGCTGCTCTACTGGATCGCCCTGGGTGCCTTTGATACGTTGTTGGGCTCGGCCGTGGAGCACACGGTGTTTCACTCGATAGAGCCTTGGTTGTTGTACACCGTCGCGATTGTGTTCTTGTTGAGTTACATCGTCGCGGAAGCGGCTCGGCACTCAAGTGGTTCGGCTTGGGCGGATCGCTTGTACGTGTTGTGCATCAATCACTTTTACATTGAGTACGCCTGGCGCTGGTTCATACACAAAGCTCTCGGCAACACGCCGTTCATGCCCAGTTTCGAAAATACAGCATTGGGAATATCTCGCAGAAAGGGAGTTTGATTCATGTTTACTCAAGACATCTATGTAACAGACCGAACTTTATCCGCTCTGAGTCCTGAAACTTCCGAATCGGCGGGAGCGCGCGCGGAGATAAATATGTTGGAAGTAATTCACCGGGCTTGCGAGCAAGTAGCTCCTGTTTGGCCTCTCACCAATTTCATCGCTGCGAACCCTTTGAAAGGTTACGAGGACCGCAACTTTTTCGAAGCAGTGGAGCTTGCGGAAAAGTACTTTCATGGCCGTGGTCTTCCGCCTAGCAGCTATTTTCACGAACAGTTCCGCAAAGGCCGCATCACCACCGAAGATATCAAGGCCGTCCTGGAGTCCACCAGCAACAGCAACAAGCAGGCGATGGTGAATCTGTTCATCCAGCAGGCGACCGAATCTCCAAGCTTTAGCGATAGAGAGCGCGACAGAGTATTCCTCTTGCCCACCGAGTGGCTCGATCAAAGCCTGAAGACTCGCCTTTATTCCTGGAGTCAGGCCGAGCTGACGAAATGGTGTGCCGCTTACTTTGACTTGGGCCAGGCCGGTTGGCGCATGCCCAAGCGAGAGTTGGGCTTCTACCAGGCGTGGATGCGATTGGCTCAGTACGACAAGAGCTTTGAGCTTGCCGGCGTGAAAGGTTTCCGGCGGTTCGTGGCCACACTTCCCGCGAGTTCCACCGAAGCTATTGAAATGCTCTGCGGTCGGCTGGAAATTCCCAAACACTTGCTGGGTGATTACTTTGCTCGGCACTTCGCTGCGTTGCCCGGTTGGTCGGGGCTGTTCCGCTACCGTGGAAGCGAAAAGCAGTACATGGAGAATGCCGAGCCCCTAGCAGAGCTCGTGGATTGGCTCGCCGTGAGAATTGTTTACGACGTTGCCTGCACCGAGTGGGCTTCTCAGGAAGTTTTGGGAGTGCAAGCCA
This sequence comes from Ottelia alismoides, assembly GCA_037367405.1. Lineage (NCBI taxonomy): Eukaryota > Viridiplantae > Streptophyta > Magnoliopsida > Alismatales > Hydrocharitaceae > Ottelia > Ottelia alismoides. The sequence goes on along the minus strand of JAZKJV010009463.1, from coordinate 31,720 downwards.
AGTGGCCCCAGTTGGTGGAGGCCCTTCGCGCCCGTATCCCGGAGCAATCCGGGCAAACCCGCAAGCAGCAAGTAGTCTCTGACGCAGGCAAAGTCTGGTTGAAAGCCCTGGAGCGCAATTACCGCAAGCAGTTGCTTGCCAACCTGTCGCAAGGGCTTAACCGCTGGGGACGGCGTGAACCCAAAAACAAAAGACCATTGGCGCAAGGCGTGTTCTGTATCGACGTCCGTTCCGAAGGGTACCGTCGTCACCTGGAGCAACTTGGAGATTATGAGACTTACGGATTCGCCGGCTTCTTTGCCATTCCGTTGGCCCATAAACAACTGGGCAGTCAGGACATTCATGCGCAGTGCCCAGTGCTTCTTCGTCCCAAGTACTTGATTGAAGAAGTCGCGGTCGGGAGTGACGCAGGAAAAGTAAAACGCTTCTTCAATCGCCTGCGCTCGGGAGGCGAGTTGAAGCAGGTTCTCAAGGAAGTGAAATCCACTTCACTGGCGCCTTTCTCATTCGTCGAAACTTTTGGCGGTTTGAGTTCCTTAGGCCTGGCGCTGCGGAGTTTCGTACCGAATCTGTTGTGGTCTCTGGGCCGGCTCGCTGGCAAGCTGTTCGCACCAGCCCCCAAATCCAAACCACAAGTGGAAGTTCAAACCAAGGCCCACCCGCTGTTTACCTTGGGGATTCCCGAGTCCGATCAGTTCGCCATTGCGGAAAACTCACTCCGGTTTATTGGGCTGACCAAGAATTTTGGGAAATTGGTTCTGGTGTGCGGCCATGGCAGCACGACGACAAACAATCCTTATGCATCATCACTCGATTGTGGCGCGTGCGGCGGTCACCGCGGGGCGCCCAATGCCCGGGTGGCAGCCGCGATTTTCAATTCGCCACAAGTGCGGGCGTATCTGAAATCAGTCGGTATCGATGTTCCTGAAGACACTTGGTTCTTGGCTGCCGAGCACAACACCACTAACGATGTGGTCGAGATATTGGATGAAAGCTCCATTCCGGCCCGCCACGAGGGCGCGGTTGCCCAGCTCAAACGCGACTTAAAATCTGCGGGGGTCCGGTTGAATATGGAGCGCACCAGGAGATTCGACGCTCCTGCGACCAATTTCGATTCCGCGTTCGCGGAGGTCACGCGGCGCTCACGTGACTGGTCGGAAGTGCGGCCCGAGTGGGGCCTGGCTGGCAACGCTGCGTTCATCATCGCCCGCCGCGAGATTACGCGTGGGCTGGATCTGCAGTGCCGCACCTTCATGCATTCTTACCGCTGGGAAGAAGATGCAGAAGCCAAGGCCTTGGAAGTCATTATGACAGCTCCAATGATTGTGACTCAGTGGATCAACTCTCAGTACTACTTCTCCAGCGTCGATAACGAAGTTTTTGGCAGCGGCAGCAAAGCCATTCACAACGTTGTCGGCAAAGTGGGAGTCATGCAGGGCAACATCAGCGATTTCAAAATTGGCTTGCCACTGCAATCCGTTAGCGACGGCGAAAACTTGCAGCACGAGCCCATGCGCTTGCTGGTCGTAATCGAAGCGCCCCGAGATCGCATCCGCAATATTGCCGAGAAGCACGACAGTGTGCGCCAGCTGGTACAGAACGAATGGATTCGGATCGTCGCCATGGACCCGGCGACTCTAAATTTCGAATACCTCGATCCGTCTTTGAGTGGCGGCATGAAGATTAATCAACGCCGCACTGTTTTTGCCCCCTGGACGTGGTGATCTTGCTGGTCCAGGGCGGCGGGACGGAACCAGCGCGCCAATGTGGATTTACTCCACAGTCTGAACCGGTCGATGTACGAGAACGCCGCCGGCACCACGATTAGGGTCAGCAATGTCGACGTAATCAAACCGCCGATGATCGCTACACCCATGCTCGTGCGCTGTTTTGACGCTTCGTTGAGTCCCATGGCAATGGGGACAGTGCCCGCGATGAGCGCCATGGTGGTCATCAGAATGGGGCGCAGACGGTTCTTGCCGGCCAGGATCAACGCCGTGGACCGGTCCTTGCCAGAAGCAATCAGTTGAATGGCTTGGTCAACAAGCAGAATCCCGTTCTTGCTCGCCACGCCCAGCAGCAGAATCACCCCAATCATGGAGAACAAGTTGATAGATTCTTGCGTGATGAAAAGCGCCGCAAACGCACCGCAGATGGCAAGCGGTAAGGCCAGCATGATGGTGAAAGGAGTGACGAACGATTCGTAGAGACTCGACAGCACCAAGAAGATCAGTATTACCGCGGCACTCACGGCCATCAGCATACTGACTCCAAATTCCTGGAAGTCCTCCGAACTACCTACGTAAACCAGACGCACACCTTCGGGCACCTTCACATCCCGCGCCACTGCCGCGTTGATTTCCGCCATCGCGTCGCCCAGACCCGCACCACTCGCCAAGTCGGCGTTAATCTGAATGAACCGCGCGCGGTCCTGACGGTTAATAGCCGATGGTCCTAAGGTCATCTTGCCGCTCGCCACATCCGCCAAACGCACCAGCCGCATGTTCACATTAGGAATGTAGACTTTGTCGAACGAAGCCTGTAGATCGCGCTGATCCTCTCGTAGACGCAAGCGCACGTCGTATTCCCGGCCTTGTTCGCGGAATTTTGCGGGCACCAAACCTTCCACTTGGGCGCGCAACTCCATACCGTAAGTTTTGGAATTGATTCCGTAGCGTTCGGCTTCGCCGGGTTTTAGCTTTACCTGAAACTCGGGCTGGCCCGCACGGAAGTTAGTGTCGGGTCCTTTGAGTTTCGGATTAGCTTTGGCGATGGCAAAGACCTGCTTGGCCACTTCTTCAATCTTTTGTTGGTCGTTACCCAGGATATTGAGCATGAACTGGCGATTTTCGCCTGCGGCCACTGGGTCAAAGTCTTTCACCAGCGGGTTTGCCGCGGAGAAATCCTTCAGTTGACCGCGAATACGTTCCTTAAGAGCGGCCGTGGAGATTTTGCGGTTCTCCACCATGCGCAAATAGAACGACGCTTTGTTGGGCTCACCATTGCGTCCACCCACCGTCAAAGAAGAAACCGCCACTTCGGGGTTGGATCGCACGATCTCGTCAATAGAACGCGCAATTTTGGCCATGGCATCTAAGTTGGTTCCAGGCTCGGTATCCAGCGTAATCATGAACTCACCCTGATCCTGTTCCGGGAAAAAACCTTTTGGAATTCCCGCCGTGCTCGCCATGAAGGCCAGAAACACAGCGGCCGATGCCGATAGCACAACCAGCGGGCGCTTAAGCGTGAACTTTAGGATTTGCTCGTAGCGGTTCTCAAGCCACGTCTGGAAATCACCGAACCAAAGCACCAACCGTCCGCCGGTTTTGCCCCACAGTGAGTTGCGATCGATTCCGTGAGCGGCACCTGCAAAATATGCTGACAACATGGGCGCGATGGTAAGTGCATCAAAGAGACTGATCATCATCGCAAAGACGATCGTTAAACCAAACTGCTTCATGAACTGGCCAATCATGCCACTCATGAACGCCACGGGTCCGAACACCGCGATGACCGCGAGTGTGGTGGCGATGACCGCCAGTTGCACTTCTGTCGTGCCTTCTTTGGCCGCCCGCAATGGGTCTTTGCCCATTTCAATATGACGGAAAATATTCTCGCGCACCACAATCGCGTCGTCGATGAGAAGGCCCACGGAAAGACTCAGTGCCAACATAGTAACGATGTTGATGGAAAACCCGGCCACCGACATCAGAATGAAGGCGCCTAGTAGCGAGTTAGGCAGTGCCAGGCCAGTGATGATCGTAGACCGTCCGCTAGCAAGAAAGAAGTAGACGACGATAATCGTCAAAATAATTCCCAAAAAGATGGATTCTTCCACGTCCTGAACGTTGGCATTGATCCAGCGCGAGCCGTCGCGCACGAGCGTCAGCTTGGGTTCACCTCGCTGACCAGTGATCTCCTTTTGAATGCGGTCGGCCTGCTTTTTGATTTGGTTGGCGACCTCCACGGTGTTGGCTCCCGATTGGCGGTAGACCTGGAGCAGAATCGCTTTCTCACCGTTCACGTAGGTGCGGCTCTTCTCGTCTTCCAGTGAATCTTCGACCACGCCCAAATCTGATATCTTCGTCGGGATATCATTTCCGAAGAGATTCACGATGATGTTTTTGATGTCGTTCAGAGATTCGAACTGCCCCACCGTTCGGATGATGGTTTGTTTCTCGCCTTCTTCCACCTTACCGCTGGGAATGTTTTCGCCGGCGCGTCCAACGGCCGCCGCCACTCCGCTAACGGACGTTTGGCGCTGTTTCAATTTCTCGCGATCAAGAATGACGCGCACTTCGCGTTTGCGACCACCGAGAACTTCGACCAAACCGACTTGGTTCACTTGTTCCAGGCGTGGCCGAATGTACTCGTCTGCCAAATCAAAACGCTCGGCTTCGCTTAGATCCGCATTGAGCGCATAAGTGACAATGGGCTGATCCGCTGGGTCAATTCTTCGGATGACGGAGTCTTCCGCATCGTCCGGTAGTTTGCCGCGTACCGAAGCCACGCGGTCACGCACTTGCTGTTCCGCGTACTTGATATCCGTTTCCAGATAGAACTGGGCCATCACCGAGCTAACGCCTTCCACGTTTGTCGACGTGACGCGCTTGACACCCGATATAGTCACCAACTGGTCTTCGATAGGTTTGGAAACGAGCGTTTCAATTTCCTCGGGTCCGGCACCCGGGTACACGGTGGTTACGGTCACCATGGGAAAGTTCACTTCGGGGAACAAGTCCACGGGTAACTTGGAGAGCGAGTAACCGCCCGCAATCAATATGAGCAGTACCAAGCTGGTGATGAAGATCGGCCGCTTGATGGAAAGATTCGCAAGACTCATATTTTATCTCCGTACAGTTTGAGTTGGGTGAGTGCTTGAATGAGTTCGGATTTGGCGTTGATTTCCGCCAGCCGCGACTGGGCGTAATCCTGCTCAAAGCTCAATACCTGGAATGTTGTGGTACGGCCGCTGCGCAACCGCTCCCGTTCGCGTTCCAGTTTCGCTTTTTGCGCAGCCACCAGTCCCTGATTCAGTCTGAGACGGGTTTTTATGTCAGCGATGCGCCGGGAAAGTTCTTCCCAGTCTTGTTTGAGGTCATTGAGTTTTTGCCGGTACGTCATCTCGGCAGCCATCTGTTCGCCGCGCCAGCCTTCCATGACATCACTCGCGAGCCCCCGGTCGAGAGGCATGGCAAACTTCAAACCCACGGAGAATGCATGGCGGTTGGCATCAAATGGATTTCCGAGCGCTCCACCCACATTGGGATCGCGACCGTTCAAGGCGTACGAACCGTAGACGTCGAGTACCGGGCGAGTGGTTTCGATAGAGGCGGCTGCTCCGGCGACTGTGGCCCGCTGTTGTTCGGCGGCCGCTTTGACGTCGTCTCGCTCAGGTTTGATATTGGGAGCGGTTCTTTTTGCCAGCTCCTCACTGGAAATCGATTCCAATTTTGCGGAAACCTCGTCGGAAACCACGTTGAGAAATCGGTTAAATAGCCGGGCTGCCGCGCGTGCCTCCTCGCGTGCACCTTGCAGTTCCAGTTGGCGCACTTCCATGGCGGCTTTGGCTTGAAGCAGATCCACTTCATCTATCAAGTTTCGTTGGAATTTATCCTGGCTCCATTTCACGATTTTCTCCGCTTGCTCCAGCGCTCGGCTCGTGACTTCGACCCGCTCTTGGGCGAGTGCCAAGCGCCAGTAAGCTTGTTCGGCGGTCGCAAGAAGACTTTTTGCTTTGAAGCTGTGTGCGTAGCTCGTGGCTTTGGCGGCGGCCTCGGTCGCTTGCTGGTTAGCGCGCGTGGCGCGTCCGAAGCCGTTGGACCAAAGAGACTGAGTGAGCTCTATCGTGGGACGCGAGTCGTACCAGTTGATCAGAGGCAAGTTGCCCGCGCCAGAACTCTGGTTGAGATAATGAGTTTTGCGCAGCAGGTAATAGACTTTTCCTTCTAGTCCGAAAGTGGTGGTTTTCTTCAGACCCAGAAGCGCTTTCTGCGATTCGATGGTTTCATAAGTAACGAAGGGCAGAAGCGGAAGGGCTGCGTCCCGCGCGTATTCCGTCTCGGCGAACAACGTAAACGAAGTTGCCAACTCTCCAGCCTCCGCCCGCTTGAGCGCCGCTTCGCTTGCCGCGATAGCGCCTTTCACTTCCTCGTTCTGCGAACGAACTTGCTCCAAGTACTGTTGCGGCGAGAGTGCAGTTTCGGCGATTAGCGTTGAATGCCAGCCGACGGTTGCAATGAAGCTTGCGGTGAGGGCAAGTGGGAAGGCCCAGGTGCGATTCATGAGTTCCTCCGTGCCGTGCTTATCGGCGCTCCGCAGTTGAGGGGTGAGCACTAATTAGTAAGCACTGACTTACTTATCCTAGCAGTCTCAAAAATCTGAGGCAATGCGCCAATTGTGTTGGCTTAATAAATTGGTAATTATTACAAATACTTAACTTGTGTTTTTATTTTTAGGTTATACAGAGGGTCTGCTTAGTGGCATACTAAGTATGTGTCCAATTACTTAAGTGCGGATTTTTATGGAAGCACCAAAAAAACGAAAGCGCGACCGCGAGGCTAGCGCGCAGGCTTTGTTGGAAGCAGCCGTGGCCGAATTTTCGGAAGTCGGTTACGACGCCGCCACGACGAAAGCCGTGGCGAAGCGCGCGGGCGTTTCAGAAGCGCTTATTCACCGTTATTTTGAAAGCAAAGCAGGGCTCTTGCTTGCCATTCTAGAGGATTTCTCGCGAGCGGAAGTAGAGACGGGACTCGCCAATCTTCCCTATAAAGACACGCTAAAAGAAGAGTTTCTGCAGCTAATCACGACCGCGTGCGATCACCACCAGCAGTTGGGAAGTTTCATTCGGGTAGCGCTGTCACGCGCGATTGTAGATCCGAAGATTGGCCAGCAGTTGCGCACCAATGTGCACGATCGCAGGTTGCCGGCGCTCATCGCGCGGCTGAAGCACTACCAACAAGTGGGCAAATTGAACAAGGACGCGGATCTGGATGCGATCGCTTTTGGCGTATCCGCGCTTTCGTTCTCCTTGGGATTTATGGCTCCCCAACTATTCCATTTCGACCGGGAACGTATCGAGCGTATCGCCGATTACATGGCGGAAACGATCGGCGCCGGTGTCGCTACGTCGAAGTCCAAAAGCTTGCGCTGATCTCCAACCGCTATATGACTCTCTACTTTTTGCGTGGTGGCAGCTTTTCCATCATGCCCTTGAGGAATTCGGCGGTGCCGGAACGGATGGGAGTATGGACCGTGGCTCCGCCCTCTTTGAGAGCAATTTTCAATTCGCCCTTATCAATTTCTCCGGCGCTGGCTGCATCGTATTCTTCGATGCGGGCACCAGGGTAGGTTTTCTCAATCCAGGACCGAATTTCCTTCACGCGTTGGTTGTAGGCCGGCGCTGCACTCTTACAAAAGAAACAGCTTCCCAGTCGGAAAACTGGCTTCTCGGGAACCATCGTCGCCACGGCTGCTGACCCTGGATTCATGGAAGCAGAGGCTATATTCGCGCGCGGATCAATAGCTTTCATCGCCGCCGAGATGCCTTCGGTGATGCCGGTGTCAAACTCGGCTTGGCGTGGCATTCCACCACAAGTTGCGCACTGCGGAGATCCTTCGTTGTAACTGTCGGAGAGCAGCAGATTATACGATTTCTGCGCGGCCCCTCTGGAAACTCTGTCGATTACATCGGCAACTTGCGGGTTCTGCCCACGGATTCCCTTAGAGACGGCCTGTAAGATACTCTTGCGCGCAGCCACTTGAGTGGCCGAATAGTGCTTGGCCGCTTCCTTGTTTTGTTCGGTCGTCAAACTTCCGGCAATCTCGCGCCAGCCCTTGGTGCCAGACTCCACTTCCGGAGCTTCCATGCCTTGCGTGAAAACGCGGGCAAGAATGCCCTCAATTTCGGCGTTACGCTTCTTAGGGTCCTCGATCTTTTGTGTGTCCTGCAGCTGTTTGAGGGTTTGAGCGACGATCTCCGCTTCTGCGCCTTTTAGCTTTTTGCGGTATTCCTCAATGTTGGCATTGTAAGTCGCGTAGGGATTGTTGGAGTCGTTCTTGTCTCCCAAAGCATCCGCGAGCGGCGGTTCCGTGCGGTACCCGTTTTGGTGCCATGCCAAAAATTCCGCAAAAGGGGATTTGTCCCGTTCTGGGCGCGAGCCAATCCAGATTGCCAGCTCGTCGATAGTTGCTTTTTCTACCGCGTTGTTGGGATCTAGGGGACGGCAAGTGGTGCCGTCGATTTTCTTTTGCTCTGGCGAATGCACGCAGGGAACACCCGCCGCGGAGAGGAAGCCAGGCTCGGTTCTTGTGCTTCCAGAAGTGGGGCCAGGAATGCGAACGAGCGCTCCTGAGGAGCTTGCGGAGAAATTAATGTTGAACAGATTCTTTCCGCCAACGTTCGCGTAGCCTTCTTTTCTTTCCCCCGGGATAGGAGTGAAACTAGTGGGGCCTTCATCCCGGCCGGCGGCCGTTGTCGCGGTGCCTGCCGCGTGTTTTGTTGGTTGTTGCGCAGGCTGCTGGGCGATGCTGTTCTGAGCCAGTCCCAAAACGATGAGAATACAAAGCGAGTTACGGCAATTCATGTCCCCTCCCAGTGTTCCGAAGGCCCATGCCAACAGACCCAATGCGTTGCAATACGGATTAGTTGCTATTCTAACAAGAGGCGGTCGTTGCCGTTCAAAATTTCTAGTCAAAAAAATTAGGGGGATTAATCGAGCTTATACGTGGCGCGGATCTCTTCGTCGGAAGGGTTGTAACTTAAGACAAGATTGGCTTCATCCAAGGCTTGGAGGTAGGGCGCGACACACGGCGATAGCTTTTCCAGTTCCTCGATAAACTCGTATTGCGCGTCATACGCTTTGCGTTCGGCGGTAAATGTGGAGCGATTGGTGTGTCGCTTTAATGGCTCTACCGCTCGGCTTAATGCCGCCAAATCCGCATCGCTGTAGTGAGGCAGAAGCAATTCATCCACTTCCACGCGTGCTTTCCGCGCGACTTGTTCTCGGATGGCTTCTTGCGCCTGAGTTGCCTGTTCTTGCAGTCGCAAATTTTGTCGGTAATTGGCCCGCAATTCATCATCCATGGCGTGAGTGCCCTCGTGCACCAAGTAGATGGCCAGCACAGCTAATGTGGAATTTGCTTTTAAAAATATTTGGACGGGCTCTTCATGAGCTAAAGCCATCGCTGCGGTTGTCGGCGGAAGACCCTGTTGCCTCCACGCGTCGGATTGCAGAAATCCCAACGCCCACTGTTTCTTGGTTGCGCGTAAGGCATTGTAGCCTTTTACGATCCTTTGGCCGGAGCGCGTTTGGTTTAGCAACTCCCAAACTTCCGCAAACTGATGGCTATGAATAATCGGGCGGTGCAGCTCGAACGTTTTTCCTCCAGACTGCACGCGGCATTCGGAGACGGTTTCCGACACGGCCGGCCTTGAGAGCAGAAACAAACCTAAAGTGAGAAGGGAAAGGATAGCTGCACGCATGAGCCGGAAGTTTTAACACGTCGCGGCTGAGCGTCTCAAGCGCCGCTATTCGTCACCGTCAGTAAGTACCCGCTATCTTTAGCCGAAGCGCTCGACTGACAATTTACGCCAGCTCTTCGGCAACGGTTGTTTTCTCGCCCGGTGGCTCGCTCGCTAAGCCGCGTGCTACTCTTATAAGAAGAGGCAAAAAGGGGGCAGCATGCGGTACAGACAAGCGTGGTTATGGGTGGTTGGGGCAACCTTGGCAATGAGCGTGTCGGCGCAACAACCGCGCGGAATGTTCGATGAGAAACCCTGGCAATGCCCGTTGGTCTACCAAAAGCCCGATATTGATCCCTTTTTTCTGGCGAAGATCGAGCCGCTGATCATTCTTGCCGACGAATCTTGCATGGAGAACAAGCCCCAGTGGCTGGATCGTCTGCACCAGCTAAAAGTGCTGCGAGATAAGTTTGTCGAGATCCACTCGCGTGCCGTGAACCCGGGCCCGTTCAATGTCGAGTCGATGGAGCTTTCAAAGCAGATCGTGGATCTAGCAGGTGCCATTTTGGTGGAACTGTCTCCCGTGCTGGAAAACCAAAACATGTGCGGTATTCCATTGGACGAACGTCTGAACAACTTGGTGATCCAGACGGTAAAGACGGTTTATTCCGCGGATCAACACGTTCGTGAAGTGGCGGACTTAACGGCCAAAGTATCTGTTCTGCCCGATGCCATTGCATCGGTGGTCAAACGAACGCAGGCATTGTGGAAGGAATCCAAGGCGCTTAAGGAAAAACGGTTTGTGAATGCAGCGTGTGAGGAACTGCAAAGGCAGAAACAAGCTTGTGATTTGAGAGACAGTGGAGCCAACGCGTTGGCGGTTGTCAGCGAGAAAGTGAAATCGTGGGAACCGGATGTGCGCTCCAAGGTTAAGAATTTCAAAGCAGCATCAAAAGACGCCCTGGATGGCAAGAATCCTTGGGAGTCGTTGAAGTCTTTGTTGAAGCCCCGCGAGGATGAGCCCGATGTGCTGGAAACCTACCACAAGCACGTGGTGCCGATGCTGCGCATGTGCGGGATGATGCGCATGTTCCCCGACAAAAACTACGAGAACCGACCTGTGCTGAATCAGGTGAAAAAAGCGGTGCCCATGCTGGCTCCTAAACAAGCATCCACTTTCTACGAAGAGCAGTGTAGTGCGTTTTTCTGCAACGACCCCTCACTCTTCCAGCCACCCGATCCACAGAATGCCGGCCAGCGTGATGCGGAAGTCTGCCTGTTTGTCCGCGATTACCCGAGATTGGAAGAAAAGTACTTGCTAGGATTTGTAGCGGCTGTCCATGCGGGAAAAAAAGGGCAACTTCCCAGCTCGTACTGCTTGCCAGACAGTATTCCGCTACAGGCTAGAGGCGCTGGTCAGAGCGCCGGTGAGTTGGCAGGTGCTGTACCCGGCAAAGCTGGTGGCACCCATAAACCCAAAGTGCCATCGGCAAAACCTGCACGATAAACTATTTGGTGAGCCGAGTGGATACGAAACATGGGGGATCCTTTCTTGAGAACCAGCGGGCGGGTTAATACACCCATCCCGAGGTCCGCAAGCGAAAGAATCCCCCGTTCAGCTTAATGCGTGGAAAGTGATTCCGACGGAGCTTCTTCCAGAGAAGCAGCCGTCTCGACGATTTCAGTGGAGTCCTCGTCGGTCGTGGATTTTTTCTTTTTCGTACGGCCATTTGCGTTGGCGGCGGAATCGGTAGTTTCTTCCGGTGTACCCATCAACACCAGGCAAGCGTTCTTAATTTTCTCAAGCTCGGACATTTCCGCTTGGAGCACGGAAATACGGGCTTCTACGATCTTTAGCTGCTTTTCGAGTGCTTTTGGCTGATTACATTTAAAGGAAGTTGGTTTGTCATGGCTGTATGTCTCCTTGTATGGTGTCCACTGTAACCAGTTCGATCCGCTTAGTACAACTTGGAAGTTCTTGGAGCTCAAAATGCTTTGCCCGCTTTGCGGTCACCGCCCGTGCGGAGAATTCTTTACCCAACAACGCCGTCACTTTCATCGGTGTGGCGGTTGCGATTTAGTTTATGTGGATGCGTCTCAACGTTTGTTGCCGGACGAGGAAAAGGCTCGCTACGAAGAGCACAACAATGACGTTAGGGATCCTAGATACCAGGATTTTGTACGTCCTCTTTACGACTTAGTGTTCAGTAGGATGGGCCGCAGTAGCTCCGGCCTGGATTTCGGAGCGGGTACGGGGCCCGTGCTAGCTCAGATGCTGCGGCAATCTGGATACAACGTACAGCTTTACGATCCTTTTTTTTGGCCGGAACAAGAAGTTTTGAATCGGCAGTATGACTTTGTTGTTACAAGCGAAGTGGTCGAGCACTTTTACCAGCCGGCGCTGGAGTTCCGAAGGCTTGCGAGTCTTGTGCGACCCGAAGGGCTGCTCGGAATCATGACATTGTTACACGACGACAAAACAGATCTTCCGAGCTGGTACTACTTGAAGGATCCCACTCACGTCTGTGCTTATTCCATCCAAAGCTTTGAGTGGCTGGCGAAAGAGTTTGGTTTCGAAAAACCCGAGTTCCGCGGCGCCAGAGTGATTGCCTTGAAGAAAACTCGTTAATGACGCGCTGGTTTGCAGGCAAGAGGCTTGTCGGAATCTGGGCTCCAGCAGGTGCCTTGCACGTTCTCTGAGTTTTTTCCGGAAAAGCTGCAACTCGTGCCGGAGGCTTTGCCACTGCAAGCTTCAATCGCTTCTTTGGGAGGGCGACGCTGGCCCTGTTCCCCACTCTGTTCTCTTCCCTGTTCACCGCTCTGTTCTCTGGCTTGTTCTGTAAGCTCGCCACGGCCTTGCTTTGTTCCGGCGGGTGGCTCCGCGCCCAGTTGGCTTGAAAGTGCTGTCGTAAGAACGAATAAGACAAAGGCGAAAGTGTGGCTTTTCATGGAGTCTCCGGTGTGTACGAAGTGTAACGGCGCGGGCGAAGATTTCCAAACTGTCATCGCATGTCGCATGTGTTACGAACGCCGTATGGGTTTGAATATTGGGTTTGAAATCCACTGGGTTTGAAATAAGGAGGGACTTCCATGGCTCCGCTGTATTACATCGCCATACTGCTCACGGTTGTGAGCAATCTGGCCTACCACTTGTGCGCAAAGAAAACAGACGGCGCTATTAATCCATTTATCTCACTTGCGGTAACTTACTTCACGGCGTTTCTGCTAGCGTTGCTGCTTATTCCCTTTGGCGGATGGTCCGGTGGCGGCGTGCGTGAGCAAGTCCTGCGGCTAAATTGGGCGAGCTTTGGATTAGGCGCCGCGATCGTGTTTTTGGAGTTTGGATTTATTCTGGCCTACCGGCAGGGATGGAATATCAGCCTTGCCGCGGTGTATTCCAATGTAGCCGTTGGAATCTTGCTACTTCCGGTGGGTATTTTCTTTTTCGCCGAGCACCTGGGTGTCACTCAGGCCGTGGGTCTGGCACTGGCTATCGTCGGGCTATTTCTCATGTCCACGCGCTAAATTGCTACTGCCGGCGCGGACGCTCTCGTAATACCCGCGTCGACAGCGGCAGTCGCAACACAAACTCCACTTCCGGCCTGCCGTTCGTATCCACTTCGCGCCACTGCACGGAAGGCTCGCCGGTAACTGGCCAGTCTGGTGTGACGAGGTTTCTGATTTGCCCAATGATCTCAGGAGTCCCTTTGCCGCGGATGCCGCCACTGCGGTTGCGTTCCTCGTCGGGAATTTTGAAAGGCTCGGAATGAGGAGTGAACACCACGCCGTTCAAAGCAGCGGGCAGCGGCTTTACGCGCCCGTTTCTGAGTTTCACCTCAATGAATCCGTCTTCTGTTTGGACGACGGTGCGAACCACTCTAGAGCCCGCGCCCGTGCTTCCGTGGCCAGCCGCATTTTCAAACGCAAACTCTAAAAGGCGCTGCAGGGCGTAGCTGCGCAGGTGCGGGTGTTCCGCTACCAGCCGGTTGGTGAGTTCAACGGCGTTCTCCTGGACCAAATGGTTGTACTCGTACCAGCCGTGAGGAAACGATATGGAGAGAGTAGGCAGTATGTCCTTGCACCCCAGAGGAAATGACAGCCCTTCGGAGCTCAGGGTCAGAATCAACATCCAGCAGGATAGCAGAATGGAAAGTTTTCTTGTCTTCACGATCATCTCACTCTTGGCGGCCGTCATTGCAGTAGCGCCAGTAAGTCATCCTTGGTCAGGCCGGTGGTGGCTGCTCCCGCCAGAGCCGCCGCGGCGGCTTGTCGTTTGGATTGTTGCAACTCCAGTATACGCTCTTCGACGGTATCTTTCGCCACCAAGCGGTGCACAAAAACGGGTCGGTCCTGACCAATCCGATGAGCCCGATCCGCTGCTTGGTCTTCTGCCGCGGGATTCCACCATGGATCCAAAAGAAACACATGATCGGCCGCAGTGAGGTTTAGACCTACTCCACCCGCTTTCAAAGTCATCAGAAGAATGCTTGGCCCGTCGGGCTTCTGAAAAGCGTCGACGATTTCGGATCGTTTCGAAGCATGGGTCGAGCCATCGATGCGCAAGGTGCGCCAGCTTTGGATATGTGGCTCCAGCAGATCCAGAAAACTTGTCCACTGGGAAAAGATAAGCGCTTTGTGGCCTTCGCTCATTAGCTCTTCCAGCTTATCGACGAGTAATCGCAGCTTGGACGAATGAGGAGCGCTTCGGCCTGGCAATAGCCCCGTGTGGCAAGCCGCTTGCCGCAATCGCAGCAGCGCCTCCAGCGCGGCAAGCACCGATGCTCCGCTGCTCTCGGCCATGAGCTGCTCCAGCACTTCTTTGCGAGTGGCCGCAAGCACCGCTTCGTAAGCCGTGCGCTCGCTCTCATCAAGATCACAGTACTCGACGATATCCGTGCGCGGCGGGAGTTCGGGAGCTACCTGACGTTTGATACGTCGCAGGAGAAACGGCCGCACTTTTGTATGCAGGGAAACAAACCGGTCGGCCGGGGCAGTGGAGCCGTAGCGTTCGGAAAATCCAGCTCGAGTTCCCAACAGTCCGGGATTCAAAAAGTGGAACAGGCTCCACATGTCCTCAACTCGGTTTTCCACGGGCGTTCCGGTCAGCGCGATACGGAACTTGGCCTGCAGTTTAAATGCAGCTTCGGCGCTCTGGCTTTCCGCGTTTTTAATGTTTTGTGCCTCGTCGAGAACCACCGTATCCCAACGCACTTGCGACAACGTGGCGCTATCTCTTCGAAGCAGTGCGTAGCTGGTGAGTGTGACGTCGGCCTTGTCGTCGAGTTCTCGCTGGCTGCCGTGGTAAACGCAAACCCGCAAGCTGGGTCTAAAACGCACGAGTTCTTTCTGCCAGTTCGGCAAAACACTGGTCGGCGCGACCACAAGCGAGGGGTTCTCCAGCGCGCACATCGTTTGGAGCGTCTTGCCCAAACCCATGTCATCCGCCAGCAAAGCCCCCAGCCCGTGTTTTTTTAAGAAGCATAACCAATCCACTCCCAACTTTTGGTAAGACCGCAGCGTCGCTGTGAGATCCTTGGGAAGGTCTGCAGTGGGAATCGACTCACGTCCCTCCAGTGCCCTAGCAAAGGTTTTGAGTTCTTGAGGGTAAGGCGCGTTCAGACTTTCGCACAGCCGCGCCAGCGACGGCCGCGCATGCGCGGGAACTCGGCCTTGGCGGTCGCGCGCTTCGAGCAGTTCCAGAACGCTATGGCCGTTAGCATCCAGCCATGCTTTGGGGATGGGCGCCCAGCCGCCAGAGATTAACGGTACCCGTTCCATTCCCTGCGCCCAAGCTTCAAAGACACGGGCAGCAGTTGTGCCTGTGAAGTCCACTGCAAAGCTGTCGCCGTCCGTCGATAACTTCACTTCGATAGGAGGTTGGCGTCGGAATGCAGCCACAGCATCCCCACTGACGTTGTACCCGTGTTTCTGCAGCCGCTCGAGCATGTCGACCGCTGTTTCTCCCCGGTATTCTGCGCGACGGCCCACCGATAATCCGGTTTTGTTTTGAAAAGCAGCTATCAGTCTTTGTTCGGCTTTGGCATCTCGCTCAGGAATTAAATTGCTGTCGCCCAACAGAGTAAGTTTATCGGCGTCTACTCGCGCATAAGCAGGGTCGCCGTAGACCAGAAGTGGCAAGACGGTCATCACATCTTGATTGCCGGCGGTTTGCACCACAAGCCGTGGTGGATCCGAGGCAAGCTTCCTCGGCAATCGCCGGGATCGTATCTCAACCGGCATTTTTCTTTCCAGAGCTGGAATCGTCTTAGCGGCCAAATCAGTAAAATGTGAGGGCGGAAAAATCTTTCCGCGGCGCAGCTCCAGCTCAGCCGAGGAGAGTTCCGGTTCGTCGCTGGGGCAGAGTTCGCCAGCGGCGAGCACCGCTCCGTTGGTAAATACGGTTTCAACACCAGGGCCAGTGGAGAAGAAAACCCGCACGTTCGCCCCGCCTTCATCTTCGACGACGAGCGAAAAAGGGGCTGCGGGACGGCCTACGTTTATCGATCTGCCGTCGAGAAAAACGCTAGCACCTTGCAATCTTCCCAACACAATTCCCAGAAGGCTGGCGTATGATTTCGTGGAAGTTTGAGTGAGTAACGAATCGACTTCAGCATCGGTCTTTGACGGCGTAAAGGTTAGCCCAGACGACCGTGCGGTTGCATGCAAGCTGCCGGTCACCGGAAATCTGCCCGCGCGTGATTCCAAAACACGCGACAATTGCAGTTGCAACCCCGATACGGTTTGTTCCGACGAAAACTCATACCGCAACACAACGGCGGCAGCCGGTCGATCCAAAGCTGCCCCCGTTTCGGCCGCCCGCTTTAAACTGATAACCGCAGCCGCTACGTGCTCACACGCGGCCAGCGTTCGGCCGCAATCGCAGTGCCAATCCTCATCTTCCGGCCACAGTTGCACCGTAGATGCAATGGCTCGGTCCGTGGCAACTCGTAGAAGAATCTCCGTCTCACTTTGGCGTTCGACGCTCACAGCCCCGCGCCGCGCCAGTTCGACGCCGAGCGACCATAGGCTCGCAGGCGCGGACTCGCGCACTCGTTGAAAAAGAGAGGGTAGTTCTGACATGGTTTAATCGGCTCTGAACGTACCCCTTTGCCGCCCTAACTGCAAAATTTTATCCGCCCATGCACGTTGGAGCGATCGGTGTGGATTAAAAAAATGGATCTTGCCGTGAGCCGGTTTGCCCGCCGTTTTCGCGTTCTTCCTAGAGGAGATAATCATGGCAGTAGCATGGACAAAAGCCAGGGCATGGGTGCTGGCGGGACTCATCAATGTATCTTTGCCGGCGCTCGGTGCCTCGCAGTACGACTCCGCTGTTCTTTCGGATCAGCCTTCGCTGTATTTGCGATTGTCGGCACCTTCTGGCTCCGTATTTGAGAAGGATCGCTCTGGCAACGCGGCGACAGCCGTGTATCACCCGCGCACCTCGGTCTTCAAAAAGACAGCGTTGCCCAACGGGGAATCGGCAACGGTATTCGACGGTATTTCACAATATGTGGAAGTAGCTTCATCGGATCTACTTTCGGTGCCTCCGAAGGGGGCGCTAACCATCGAGGCTTGGATTCGGCCCGATACTTTGGATTTTCCCTCCGATGAAAGCGATGGATACGTACATTGGGCGGGAAAAGGCGAATCTCAGCAGCATGAGTACGCATTACGAATGTACTCCAGGCAGAACACAGCCAACCCGTCCCGACCCAGCCGAATATCCGCCTATGCATTTAATCCATCCGGCGGTTTGGGATCCGGCGCGTACTTCCAGGACAGTGTGCGGCGGGGAGAGTGGATCCACGTCGCAATGCTGTTAGATACCAGAACTTCCCCGGGGATGATTAGCATTTACAAGAACGGTGTATTCCGTAAGTCGACATCGCTCGCGCAATTCAACGTCAAACCTGTCTCGGGCAATGCACCGCTGCGAGTGGGAACGCGGGACCTGCGATCGTTTTTCAAAGGAGCCATCGGCAAATTCGCCGTCTACCCACGAGCCCTGGCCGAATCAAGGATCAGAAATCATTATCTGGTGATGACGCGCTAGAAGCGTATTCCCAAAGTGCAATGCCAACCTCGATGGCAGTTGTTTAGCAATTTACGGACATTTTTTGTCGTCGGTGGGTTTCTCTGATAATCGGTTAAAGGGCCTTAAGTTTGCATTCTGGAGCCGGCAGCAGTAACCCGTCTGGGAGGATGCTTTTGAAGCCGAGAAGCCAAAATTCCAAATACAATGTAGCCATTCCTAAAGACGTCCGAGCCGAGAACAAGCTCCGAGCCGCGACTGTTGGGGTTTTCTTAAGGGAGTGCCGCCAGAAGGCAGGGTTAACTCAGCTGGATCTGGCTCGCCATCTTTCCTATGGCTCAGCTCAGTTCGTCAGCAACTGGGAGCGAGGCCTGTCTCTTCCGCCTCTCACGGTGTTAAGAAAACTTTCCGCCGTCTGCCACATTCCCAAGCAGGAACTCGTCGACACTCTGTTTGATTACCAACAAAAACTCTTGCAGCTGCAGAAAAAGCGTTGGATAGAAGCGCTTTCGGAACACAACCGCCGTCGCTCGCGTTGATCGCCGACACCACTTGTGGAATACGGCCAACGCAAAGCCATAGAGGCATAGGGTTTGCAATTCTACCGGATACGCGCTGTCAGGAGCAGGATCGATGAAAGCAAGTATTGACGTACGAACCTCCCGAAATGAAGAATTTAAGGCTCTCGCCGAAGAATTTAGCCGCATGGCCATGCTCGAGGATGTTCGGCTGGTTCCGTACTTGGGTGCGGAGCCCAAATTTTTTCCGCAACTGCCGGAGCAGATGCAGGTTCCCATTTTAAATTCTTTCCGCCTGTACGTGGATGTTGCGAGAGAAGTGCAGGCAAACGATGGCAGTTTGCGCGATGAGCAGACCTTTTTGTGGCGGATGCTGCAAAAACTAAAGCTTCACCCGCCGTCCAACTTGATGAATGAGTTGCGCACGGGCGATGTGATTGAAATTCACGATCCGCAGCTCATCCAAATTTACCGAAGCCTCAGTTTTTTTGCCCTTTGCAGTTACACACTCGATGATTTGTTGGCGCGCCCATTCTGGGAACTGTTGTGGCGGGAAGAACACGTCACCGCTCAGCTGTTGGACATGGCGCGTACCGTTTTGTCGGGCGAAGTACATGGAGTTTTGAATCTCTCCATTCCAGAGCACCCCATTCTGGAGCTGCAAAGCGCGGAACGTCGCCAGTCGGTAATTCAACAGCGTTTGGCCGCCCCGTTGCGGACGGTAGCGGAAATATTTCCGCGATCGTGACAGCGTTGAAAGTTATCTCCAGTGTGAGCACCGTGGGAACACCCACATCCTACAAAGTAAGATTGATACTCAGACGGCTCGTTTATAGACGTTTGTCGTACACTTGTTTAGCCGCGTCTTGGTCCAGAGGCAGCAATACATTCAGGTCCAACTTTCGGTTCTTCACGATCCACGCGTTTCCGAGGCTTTCATTGTAGGTGGAGCCCAGAACCTGTTTTATAAGCGGCCTTGCGTTGTCCAGCTCGTACCACGGGAGTGTAGGGGAATAAGTGATGCTCGGTGTGAAAGTTGAAAGTTCAACAGGAAAGTGGCGTGCAAACCACCGCGGGTAGTAGCTGGAACGTGTTACCAAGTACTGTTGCATGATGGGTAGTTTCCCGGCCCTCAAACGCGGGAACGTCCATGTGGTGAGGAAAATTTATCACTTCCAACATAACCAGGTATAGGAACAGCGCGGGTGCGATCGTCGACAAACGATATAAGGCCGGTAGAAGATTCCAAATCGCGGAGTAAGCGAGTAGCGGGATAATCACTGATACGGCGACCAGAATCTTGGTGCGCGTGCGGTAGTTTTGGGTTTCTAAGTTGTTGCACGGGATAAATCCAGAAAACCACCATTTGCAGAAATCCCAGGATAGGAATCCAGGATTTCCAGATGAATGTGAGAACCCGGTACTTGAGCTTGCGGTTGGGGCCGTAGTCTTTCCTCATTTTTGACGAGGGATCTTTCTCAATATGCCGGCCCAGAAATGGTGTTCCAAGTGCAACCGCTTCCACGATTCAAATGGAAAGAATGAAAAAATACCGGCAAGAACTCCAATGGTATCGTTTAGCGGATTCTTGTTCTTTGAAAACTGTTCTTCGTGGACTTGCTTCGTGCATGAGAGAAACAAGAGCGAAAAAAAAGAAATGAGTTGGGCTGCCAGATAACCCCACCACCCTTGGCTCAGAACCAAGTAACCCGCAAGTACATAGAGGCCGCAGTCCACGACCAGTTGCTGGGCGAGCTTGCCGTAACTGCGGTGGAAGTTCAAACGGGTCTGGATGAAATGGTAGTCTTTCAAGTTCATGCGACGCGCTTCTTGTCAGTACGTTTGGCGGAACGACGTTCTCTCCGCCTTCGGTCTTTTTTGTCCGGTCCAGTCAGATCCAATCGGTTTGCCCAGAGGATTTCGGTGAGAGCGCGTTCTTTTTCTTTGTCGGTGAGCTTGGCCGTGCTTTTCAATATTCCTACCAGATCCGTGGGAATGCCGTGCAGTTGGACCGTGGGCCCGAGAGGCACGCCGCCCAGTGCGTACGCCATCTTGGCGGCTCCCACATCCACGCGCCCCACGCCCAATAGCATGTCCATGTTGCTTTCCAGGAACGCTTTGATCCCCAAGCTGAGAAGCACCGTCCCCAACGAGAAGCCATGAGACTTGCCTTGCCACTCGGGCGCAACGGAGAAAGAATTCCCAAGTCATGACTTTGCGTACACCTTGGGCGTCGATGGCTTGCATGGCTTGCTGGTTAAACGCGCGACGGAAGAAAGAATGTTCCCGGTTTGCTTCTTCTTCCATGTCGAAGAAGGCGTAGCCATGGAGAGCTGCGATCTTTTCTTCGTGCAGTACTAAGGTGAACTGATCTTGGCGGACAAAATCGTCGATGCTGGGTTTCTCTGTTTCCCCCTACTTTGATAAAGACATCGGACCAGAACTGCTGCCAGAAGCGATACGCTTCATTGTGATAGTGAGTTGTAAGTTCATCCCAATGGGGCCGGCCGGCAATGCGGACGCAAGTGAGCCCCTCGGTCGCAATCTTGGGTCGGTAGGACGGGAACTTCAGGATCTTTTTTGGACTCAAGCGCACCCCCAAAAACCAACGAGATAAAGATCTTATCGGCTTTTCGCATAGGGCCCTTGATTCACAGGGTAGTGCTATCGGGAAAAAAGAAAACCCCAAGATGCTTCGCTCTTGGGGCTTTCAAAATACAATCAATTAACTAGTTCAGAAGCCGCGACCGCGTTGGGCAACCAGTCCACCCAACCATCCGCCACTAGTGCGCGGTAAGCAAGGTCCATCTTCTCTGCCATCTCGCCCGCAGAGCGGTCCGCTTTGCGGCAGGTGAGTGTAGCGGCGGCATAAGTAACTTGCGGCGCCCGCTCTGCCGCGCCCTTGGCTATGGTTTTCGATGGCACTAGCGCCAGAGCGTCCAGTACCGCCCGGAAATCGCTGACGTGATCCAGAATGTGTTTATTGCCCATGCAGCGAGTCAGCACGGCTGCCGCCATTGTGTGCCCCGCTTGGTTTGGCATGCCTAGGCGTTTAGTAAAGAGTGTGTAGATTTCGTAAACCTGCGAACTTCCCGGAACCGTAATGGCATCTTTCTCGGCCTTGTCCATGTACAGGTTGCCGGCCATTGCAGGCATACACAGCGCGAACGCCGCGACAAAAAACTTCGACATATAACCCCCAAAGCGTCTTCGATTGTTTGCTTATTTGCTCAAAAGAGGTCGTCATTATAACGATTTTGGTAGTGGCGCGGAAGACTGCAAGAATTGTCACCGCCTCGCTACGGCCGGCTTCTGCCGCTATTCCACCACGCCCCTTGCGGAGAGCCGAAAACCGGGCGTATCCTTTTTGTATGAATCCTGCGTACTTACATTTAGCTACGAACCATTTGCCGGTAATCGGACTACCCGTCGCTTTGGTGTTTTTGGCATTTGCATTGAAGACCAAGAACATCGCCACCCAGCGTTTCGCACTCGGAGTATTGTTGGTTTTGGCTCTGACGAGCATTCCCGTCTATTTGACGGGTGAGCCCGCCGAAGAAGTCGTGGAACACTTGCCTGGCATTTCGCACTCCGTTGTGGAGGCACATGAGGACATGGCCAAATTTGGGTTTGTACTGACTCTGCTTACCGGTGCACTGGCGGCAGCGGCGCTGTTCTTTAGAAACCAACAGGCGCGTGCCACTCTGCTGACTCGATTGGTGCTGGCTGTGGGGATCGTGGCAGTGGCTTTGCTTGTCTACACCGCTAATCTTGGCGGTAGAATTCGCCACGACGAAGTGCGCGGGGACGCAGCCAACACACCTACGAGTGCCGCACCCACTGCGCCTGTTGCGCCTTCGGCGGACGACCCTTCGGAAGACTGAACTATATCTTCTTTTTTCTCAGTCGCAGGGAGTTTGCGATCACCGAAACGGAACTCAAGCTCATGGCGGCACTGGCGATCATGGGGCTTAGGAGAATGCCGAAGAATGGGTACAGCACACCAGCGGCAATCGGCACTCCCAACGCGTTGTATACGAATGCAAAAATAGATTCTGGTGAATATTGGATATAGTTGCCCGGCTTAAATGCCGTGCGCGCGCTATCCCCCGCAAGTCCCCTTTGACGAGTGTTACGCCGGCGCTTTGCATGGCGACATCGGTGCCGGTGCCCATGGCGATGCCGACGTCGGCGAGGGCCAGCGCGGGCGCATCGTTGACTCCGTCGCCGGCCATTGCGACTACTTTCCCCGCTTGTTTGAGTTCCTTTACGAATTCACTTTTTCGTTCGGGGGAAACTCCGGCTTCAAAGGCGTCGAGCCCAAGTTTGTCTGCCACGTATTTGGCGGTGGCAGGGTGATCTCCCGTAAGCATGATAAGCTTCAAACCACTTGCCCGCAGGCTGCGATCGCCTGGGGAGTGCTTTGCTTGATAGAGTCCATCACCCCTAAGACGCCCGCGGGTTTTTTGTCGATGGCCAAAAGCAATACAGTTTGCCCTTCATTTCTTAAAGCATGCGCACGCGCCTCCAGATCTGGGGTAGCGATGTCCAGTTTTTCGAAGAGCTTTGCATTTCCAAGAGCTACGGTTCTGCCGCTCACGCTGCCCAAGACTCCCATGCCCGTGATGGATTTAAAATCCTGCAACCGACGATAAAATCGTGATTCCGCGCTGCCGCGCGGCTTCGAGAACGGCTGCGGCGAGCGGGTGTTCGCTACCTACTTCCAGCGCCGCCGCGGCTTCCAGCACTTGTCTATCGTCAAAAGCACCGACTGCTTGCAATGTGACTAGCTTTGGTTTGCCTTCGGTGAGTGTTCCGGTTTTGTCGAGAATCAGAGTGTCCACTTTTACCAGACGCTCGATAGCTTCCGCATTTCTAAACAGCACGCCTGCTTCGGGCGCCGCGTCCCGTTGCCACCATAATCGACATGGGTGTTGCAAGCCCCAGAGCACACGGGCAAGCGATGATGAGAACCGCCACCGCGTTCACTAACGCGTACGTGTAGGCGGGCTCGGGCCCGAGTAAAGCCCACACCACAGATGACAAGGCGGCAGTAATAATCACTGCAGGAACAAAATACGCCGACACTTTGTCCGCGATGCGCTGGATGGGCGCGCGGCTGCGTTGAGCCTCGTTTACCAAACGCACAATGCGAGCGAGCAGCGTGTTTTCTCCGACGTTTCGAGCTTGCATAACAAAGCTACCGGTTTGGTTGGTGGTTCCGGCGGCAACTGCGTCGCCTTTTATTCTTTCAACGGGCAAACTTTCCCCGGTAAGCATCGATTCATTTACAGAGCTCTTTCCTTCGAGGATGACACCATCGACGGGAATTTGTTCCCCTGGCCGTACCCTCAAACGGTCGCCGGTCTTGACCAAGTCCAATGCAATGTCTGTCTCCGTACCGTTGTCTTCTATTCTTCGCGCCGTGGCGGGGGCCAATTTCAAGAGCGATCGGATCGCGCTCGAGGTTTGTCCCCCGAGCCCGCAGTTCCAATACCTGGCCCAGCAGCACCAGAGTAATGATGACTGCTGCGGCTTCAAAGTAGATACCCACTTGGCCAGAGTGATCGCGCATCTCATTGGGAAACCACCCGGGAAAGACAAGAGCGACGACGCTGTAGACGTAGGCCACTGCCGTTCCCAGAGCGATGAGCGTAAACATGTTCCAGTTGCCGGTACGTACGGACTGCACTCCACGGTCAAAAAACGGGTAGCCTGCCCATAGAACAACGGGTGTGGCGAGTAACCACTGCAGATAACGAGCGGGTGTGCTTTGGAGTACGTGTGCAAGATTGGCCCAGGGAAGCATTTCACTCATCGCTAGGAGAAGAAGTGGTAGTGACAGACTAAGCCCTATCCAGAAGCGCTTTTGCATGTCGACCAGCTCCGCATTCGGCGTATCGTCCGTGGAAATTTCCGCCGGCTCGAGTGCCATGCCGCAAATAGGACAGCTGCCCGGACCCACTTGGCGAACTTCCAGGTGCATCGGACACGTGTGGATCGCCTGGGCAAGTCTTGGATCCGCTGGTTTGTTTTTGCGTGGGTGGTTTTTATGATGGTGTTGTTTTACTTCACAGCAATTGGACATACTGATCTCCCTCGCCCTGTAAGACGCGCAGGCATTACGATTCTTACACCGGTTACTGAAAATCCTCTAAGTGACTTAGATTGTAGAGCTTTCTTTTCAAGAGCAGGTGCAATTGAGGCAGCCGTGTTTTGTACAGGTGCCGCACGTGTTTACCAGAGATTTTTTGAGTGCCTCGCGCGCGCGGTGCAGGCGCACGTCTAAATTTGTGCGCGTGATCTTGAGATCTCGGGCTACCGACTCGGGTGATTCTTCTCCCAGATCGATACGCGAAAGCAGTTCCGCATATTCTGTTTTGAGGGTAGGCAGCAGCCCCTTCATGCATTGGCAAACGCCGGCTTTTAGATCATCCGCTGCTGGCGTGGATCTTTCCGATTCGGCAGCTAGGCTCTTCATTCCTCGCGTCTCGGTTGCATTTTTGCGGTAGTAATCCGCAAGCGAGTTTTTCAAAACTGTGTAGAACCATGCCAGTACACTTTTGTCGGCCGTAGCATCGGGCGGTTGTTCCAGAGCCTTCTTTAAACTCTGTTGAAGAATGTCTTCCGCAACCGCTTCATTAGGCAGACGCTTGGCAAGAAACTTTTGGAACTTTTTATGGTTCTCGACCAGCAGCTTGATTTGTTCAGAGCTTGGCTTCATAAAATAAAAAGCCGCGACCTTTTTAGGCCGCGGCTTACTAACATACCGGATTACAGGCTTAACAGCGACTCCACATCCACAAGCTCATGCTTGCCGGCGCCTTGAACGGAGCGCACATGGAGCAGCCAGATTCCATTCAGGTCGTGTTCAATGGTGCCCGTGGCGGTAACCCGCTCGGTGGGCTCGCACTGATCGTCAGCAAGATTGCCGATGCGTTCCAGAACAGGGCGCACCACGACACTGTGTTCTTTCTCCAAAACATCCACTTCGACGGTTTTCACTTTGGTGCATTTGGAGTTGTAGGTGCCAACGACGTTTACTTTCCAGTGGTTCTTTCCGTCTTTGGCATCGTTCCAAATACGAGCATCGGTGACACTGAGATAGAGCTCGCTGTCCGGCTCCGAGACTGGAGATTTGGCGATGGGCAGTTTGCCAATCACGCTCTTCGTTTTGCCGTCGATTACTTTGTAATTGAGATTGGCGTTGGAAATAACGCCTAGGTTCACATCGTTAAAGAAAGGCATTTTGGTCTGCACGCAGACTTTACCGCTGTCTTTATACTCGAGCGCTTTTTGATGGATGGTAATCTCATCGCCCGAGACATCGTACGTGTAGCTGCCGGGTTGGTAGCATGTGTTTGGAAGAATCCCCGCAACCGTAATGATCACCCTGTCGTTGTTGTCGTAACCGACGAACTCTCGGTTCTTGTTGTATCCCGACGGAACAATCGCGGCGCGCAGTTCCAATTCACCGCTCTCAACCGGAGCGTCGGCGGTGCAGACAGCTCCGAAAGACGTAATCCCAATAAGTGATGCCAGAAAGATAGAACGCATTTTCCCCTCTTTTTAGGTCTTTCGCGAACCTAGTTCGACGAAAGACAACCCATGTATTTACCCAAGGGGTTTAAATACCAATTCAGGGCGGGAGTTGGAAAGCGTTCTGAATAACGCGGGGCCTCAGAGCTCGCAGGCTTGGGCAGTGCCGTCGCGCTCTAATTGTTGGTCTATCGCATCAAAGTTGCGGGTGTATTCGTCGTATGTGTACCGCTCTTTCACCTTTGTGAAATAGCAGTCACAGAATTTTTGCTTTTCGGCGTCCGTGCCCGTGGTGAATCCATCTTTACAATTTTTCACGACAGCTGAGTAGATCTCGGCGGTCCAGCCGCGATCATCGGTGCAGGCCATGAAGGTAATGGCAACCAGGAGCGAGGATATCATCTGAGTGAACTTCATTTTTTCTCCTTTTCCGGAGTGACGGGTTCTGTGTTTGTGGGCTTTGGATCTAAGCGCCGAAGCTCTTCCTCGGGGATAGGCGGGGAATTTAGTCTAAACGATTCTTTCCCTTCTTTATCAAAGTAGAAGTACGACCTTTCCACTTCAACCTCAATGGGTCGTTCCCCAACTCTCACGCCGTTTTGTTCGGTGACATTCGGAATCCCGTTGGAGCGAGGCTGTGTATCAATACGGGCGCGTTTGATATCTCCTTCGCGAGTCGAAGCCTTGGTTCCCATCGAAAAAGGCGACGCATTCAGCGGGTTCGTAGCTTCACTGGAGGGAGAGGTGCCCGAAGAAGTACTCGAAGCAAAAGTGATCTGTTGCGTTAAATCAAACTGGTAATCTTCGCTGGCCTTGTTGAGCAAAGAGACGGCGAAGTTCTGGGGTTGTTCCAAACAGTCTTTGAAAACCTCGCTCAATATCCAGTGCTCGGCCTTTACCACTTTAATGTCGCCTCGCAATGCATCCGTCATGCCGTAGTCTATTTTCGCGAGTCCTTCGGCAGTGGTTTCAATTCCATACATGTGGAACTTTCCATCGCTGGTTTTTATCAAATAACCAGGAAGCACGTGACCAACGCCCTGGGGTGATTTTTCATAGATTACGACTGGGTTGTGTTGCATGAACAAGTCGCGGCTAAGCAGCTTGCGGGTAATCACTTGGTTCAAAACCGTGCCGGAGTAACATTGCAGTTTGCCTGAACAGACATCCGAAAGCGACGTGGCATCCTTGTTGTAGAGTATGGATTTGCCCAGCAGTTTTTCGAGTGCTTTTTCGTAAGCGACTTTTATTTCATTCGGATCTTGAGACTGAATCCCCGTGCGAATGTTGCCGAGCACTTGGTCCATACGGTCCAAGCTAGTGCGCTTCGAGGGGTCGGTCTCCATCGAGTGCTTTTGGTGAATGCGAATAAGTTGGTCGGTAAGCTCGTTAAAGGGAACGTCTTTGCCGTCATTCAGGGCATTGAGCAGACTCTGTCGGCTTTCATCCAGGCAACCATCCTTTACCCGGATCTGAATGCCATCCGATTTGATGGTGTGTTCACGGTACTGCTGGCGCTCCTTGGCGCGTCGGCCAGCGTTGGAACCAATACTGTGAGGTTCGGCGAGGGCCACCTGTCCCATGAGTGCCGTTAAGACGATGAGCCCTGTTTTCATTGACTACTCCCGTTTCTGCCTAAGTTTGCGGCCTTAGCTTGGCCACTGCGGGGGTTGTTGCAATGGTATGGCCAAAGTAGAAATGTGCCCGGTACATGAGCTAAACGTCTGATTCCCCTGTAGTTGGACCGCCACATCTATGGGTTGGAACCTCTAAGCGCTGATCATTGCATGGGCGGGCGGCGAAAATTGTCACCCTAAGCGGCCTTTACAAAAACCCGTAGTGAAGAGAGATACGCAAAGCGATGTTGTACCGAGTTCCTGTAATCAGAGTGAGCGCCGGAGATGTGTCCGTGCGCCGAGGTCATGTTGCCGTCGTGATGCAAGTCTATCCGCGCTTCTTGAAAAAAGAGTACGTCAGCGAGTACGTCAAAGCGTTGGCGCCAGAGAAGAAATTGTTTCAGGAGTTCAAAGCCGAGCAACGTGCCAGCGGCGATCACAATGCTGCATTTGATGCTGTTTCCTATGAGAGTCGATTTGGTCTGGGAGACATAGGGATCCAAGCCCTAAAAAGCCTCAGCGCCACGGCGAATGAAAAGGAAGTCTTTCTCGTTTGTCAGTGCTTGCCGTCGCAAAAGTGCCACACGGATTTGCTGCTGCTTATGGCGCGCCGCTGGTTTAGTGCCCGAACCCAAACACTTTGGCACCGTTATCCGACTTTTGAAGCCAGGTTGGAGTCGGGGGACTTGGCCAATGGGGGCTGAGGGTTGCAGGAAACCAGGTAGTTTAGTGCCTGGTAAACGGCATGGGCCACCGAGGTGGCTTGCGACAAATCGGCTTTCAGCTTCCTAAGCCGGCGTTTGTAGTCTCGGTATAGCGGAGCGTTGTTTTTTCCGGTCGCATCGGGGTGGGGTGAGGGAAGCTCCGTTCCCAATTCGCTGTGCAAATGGCAGCTATCCAGCTGCTCTTCTCCTTTATCGTCGACGTAAGCGGCAAAGCCGTAAAGACGGCAGATGAGCGGGCGGTGTTCGTACACTGAACAGAATCCTTTGCCGCCTCCAAAGGAAACGTAGAACGGGCAAGAGGAGGGTTTTGTCTTGCCGACGCGTAAATGCACTTCCAACAGCGCCAGCCATTCGTCTTTTTTCGACCAGAGCGACTGCGCCAGCGGCAGGCATTCCAGCGGCGTTGCCTCAATAAAGGGGGATTCGCAACAACGTCCGCACCCGCCGGGGCATTTTAGCTTGCTTGCCCGCGCGTAGCGAGCCACCGATTCATCGGCGTCCGCGTATACCAATAGCACTTGGTCCAACAGAGCGTCTGGCGAACCCATGCGCCGTCTCTCCCCAGTCGTTGCTCGCGTTACTGGCTTCGTGATAGAAGCCTGGGGCTTTTCGCCCTAGAGGAATCCGTATGCCGGCCAACCTGGCTAAGTACCTGTTTGTGTTGCTGTCTGTAGCAAGTGTAGCACAGGCTGATCCACCAAGCCTGTTGGATCGGGACGCCGAAATCGACGAGAACTGGTATTCGGTTCTGCCAAATTTAGATCGCCTCAAAACCCACGGGAATGCCAGTGACGAGGGGATCCATGCGATCGTTTCAGACACCGCTGAACTCTATAACAAGCGGGCTTGGTTGATTGAACAGGGCGGGTTTCATCCCGACAGCTGGCTGATTCGCTACAGCAGCTACCAGTATGCTTGCTTGGCCCGGACATCGGCGACTGCGGGCGCTGGAGATTACTTTCGCTTGGCGATGGAACGTCTGCAAAGCGATCTGCATTCCTACGATCCGAACCTTCGGCTTGCTGCCGCGATTTCCTTTACGCTTTACACAGAAGCCCCTGAAAGAATTCACCTGGATATTCTGGAGAAGCTCGGACTTCATCACGCGCGGCGACTCGTGCGCATGAAGACTCTGGTAACGCTGCTTGTTTCCAAACAAGCGGATTATCTGCAAACGTACTGGGACCGTTTCAGCCCAACGGAGCAGGACCACCTCATGATGTTGTCCTTGGAGCGACCACAACTTTTTTCCAACGAGATTAACTTGGCGATCGCTGAAAAGTACCGGGCGTCGTTTCAGCCTGAGACACATTCCACTGAACTATTCGATCTGCTTGGTCCGGAGCAGGATATACGCAACTTCTCCGAGATGCTTCTAGCGCCGAGTCGGTCTGGGTTACGTGCCCGGTTTCGGCAATGGTTGTTCCAAGGTGCCGACACCGATCGTATTCCTGATTCGGTGTACACCGAGAATCGGCTTGGAGTTTTTGGCGCGGCACTTTTTGCGGTCGTAGAGGATTCCCTGCAAGCCCCCGACTCTTTTCACATGGTGGCAGCGCGGATTGTGCGCAATGAAATGGAGAGTTACCGCACCCAACCGTTGCAATCGGTACGGGAGGCAAGAACAGCCGATGTCCTTAAGACCATTATCCCGCGAGACGCTTTCGAAAAGGCTCTCGACCTGCTGAGCAAGGATCCGGATCCGCGTGTGCGCATCCAAGCAGCGCTGACGCTGTTGTACCGAGACAAACGGATTGACTTCCTTGATAAACCGTCTAGCAGCGCCGTGCTTCTTCTTCTGGATGAGTTAAGCGACGTGAATAAGTTGAGCAAACTTCCCCCTCGGTTTGTGAAGGAACTGTTCGACCAAAGTAATCGCTCCCTATTGAGGTGGACGGGGCTTCTGCAGCAGCTTGCGATCGTGCGCAATGTAATGGAGTTGCACGGGCAGTCCGATTCTCTGCCGTTAAGTGTTCTTTTGCCAGTTTTGAATGATTCCACCAGCAGCGCGCAGTTGGAGTACCTTAAGAGTATCGATCTGGATTCCTCATACGCCCAAGCGGTGACTCTATCCCAAGCCGAGCGGGAAGGGACGCAGAGAACGCAGGACTTTTCGATCACCTGCTTGCCGCATGAGTTTCATCAACTGATTCTGGGAGCGGTTATTGGTTCTGATGACCAGGACAGTTTCCCGCTGAGTGGCTTTGTTTCCGATGAGGGAATGCAGTGGCTTCGGCAAGCGGTGCGCCGCACGTCGCGTTCGGACCTGAGAGCCATCATGCGATTGGTCCTGGCGTTGACCGGGGATTTCGATTCGGCGGAGCAGCGGGGCTTTCTGATCCAATACATTCAGCACAATCGTGGGCAACTCAAGGAGCAACACCAAGTGGACATGTATTTTCGGCCGGATTTGCGCGAGCTGCCTGGGTGGCATCTGGCGGCGATTGCACTCATGCTGGCGCACAACACACGTGCAATGTACTTGCACCGGTCGGTAGTGTACCTGTCTCGCCTTCTTGCGCTCTCACCCCGAACTTCTATGCACCAGTTCGCGTTTCACGTGCTTGTGTATCAAGAAGCTTTCTACCGCATGGGCAGCGGCCTTCTTTTCACCGGAGCAGGCCGCATCATCGAACAGGATCCAGAGCTCAAAGCGCAGGCAGCAGATGCCTTTGAGCAAGCACGTGTAGCGCACAACATGTTGAGCAGTTATTTGCTCCACGCTCCGTGTTCCAAAATGATCCTCGGCGCTGGCTTGCGGAACCAGGCGACCGTAAAGAGCAAACTGTAGGCCCATTGACCTCACCGCAATGCGCTAATCCGGTCTGAAGCCGGAGAAGACTTTGCGCGGAGAAACGGAATCGTCTTTATACAGCGTGACGGCAAACTCGTAAGGCATGTAGTCCATTCGCAGCTTTACGCGCCGAGTGAGTGACTTTGCAATCTCCAGCACCCGGCCCGGATCGCTGTGCCAATCTTCTGGTTTCTTGTATTCCGAATACGAACTCAGAAAGTCGACGCACACGGCCCGGTTTGCGCTTTCCAGCATCCGCTGGAGCATTACCTTTATGTACGGATAATTGTCTTGGCTTCGCAGAGTGCAATTTGAATATGCCGCAGGCAACAACGTAATCAGACTTTCCGATTGAGGAGCCGAGCAGATTCCTACACTGCAAGTCTAGCTGAGGTTTGTTTGCACGAGCTATATCGACGAATTGTGGAACCAAGTCGATGCCGCAGTAGCGTCCCTGCCACCCGTGGCTCTTCAAAAAATCATAGAGGTCTGCAAACCCGCAGCCGATGTCGGTAACACTGCAATTTGGATTCTGGAGAATTTCACTAGCGTGGACGATGAATCGAACTTGCTGCCGGGGATCGTCTCCCCAGCCCAGGGCCTGGGGAGACGGGCCAAAAGTCTGCAGCCTGGCGTTATACCGTCGTAAACAATCCTGATGATCGAGTTCGGTGAAAACTTCGACAGCGTTTCTCATGAACCCCAGGATAAGTTATTCTTTGGCTGCATGGAATATTCTGTTGGGGCGTCGCCGAAGATCTCAGTGGTGACTTCTCTCTACCGGTCGCGTCAGGACATAGATGAGTTTTACGCACGCACTCTGAGCGAACTGCGTAAACTGGGCGCTGACTACCAGATTCTTTTTGTGAACGACGGATCGCCCGATGATTCTCTGGAAGTGGCGCTGGCTATCCGCGAGCGTGACCCGCGCGTGGAAGTCATCGACTTAACTCGCAACTTTGGATTGAACAAAGCCGTAACAACCGGCTTGGAGTTTGCGAGGGGCGATTTTATTTTTGTGATTGATTGTGAA